>JAPJBO010000566.1:0-150131 GCA_030068145.1 Diplonema papillatum
ACGGGGGCAGGATGGCACCAAGCCTAGACTCTGCCCGGTCTCGTTGCCGATGTCTTGTGGTACAGCGGGGCGAAGTTAATACGATTTAACCGTCTCCCTACCTGTACCGGCTGCGTTTCTTCGTCGGTTGTGCCATGGGCAGTTGGTTTTCGACCTCTGTACACTGTGTCAGAGGCCTCAGATCGTGGGCGGGTTGTTTTTGCGAGAGGTCCCCCCGCGGCGTTTGAGGGGACTGGGTGGGTACGGCCGCCAATCCACCTAGACTCCGCCCCCTCATTCCGTCCTAGCATGAAGCATTGACCACGGACATCTCGGGATTGGAGTCACCTTTCATTCTTGAGCGAAACCACACTCAAAAGGTACTCGCCATCATCCAGAACTGCTGCTTTGCGTCTATTGTCTTCGTCGGCATTTACATCTAAAATTATGTACAAGGGAGTGCGGAGGTTGTTACCAGTCAGCGTTCTCGCACGTCGCGCGAGCGACCAGGCGGGGCGGTCTTGCAGTCAAGCGTCTTTTTGTCGCGGCAGCTGACTAGCCCAGTGTCGTACACACGTAGTCACAAACGTCATAACTATGTCAGCGAACTAACCATGCGAGTCGCGTCAGCAGGGCGTACCGATGGCCTCCAGGGGGGACTTACGGCTCCGGCGTCGTAGCGTCAAACATGAGTATTGCACGTCGTTCGTCGGGCACGGTGTTGAACGTCGTGAAAAACCGAAATGGTGCCGTGCAGTGGTCGTCGTAGCAGTAGCATCATGTAGGGTTTACTGTCCACCGCCAGTGTGAGTCGCCTGAAGTGCGGGTGGCTGGTGTTTAAGTCCAGCGTTTTGCATCGGCCTACTCTACACGGCAGGGGTAGGTCAGGGGCAGCGCCGTCTGTTGGGTGCGGATGTCGGACAAGCGCAGGTCCGGCGTTTTGCATCGGTCTACTCCGCACGGCACGGGTAAGTCAGGACGGACAGCGACGTTTGATGAGTGGATGTTGGTCACGCGGCAACGTACGGCGCAGGGACCGTGTGTAACATATCGTCGGGAGATGGGAGAGGAAGGGATGGGGCAGGTAGCGTCAAGTAGGTTCTCTGACTATCGCCTGTGCGAGTCGCCTGGAATGCGGGTGGCCGGTGTGTAAGTCCGGCGTTTTGCATCGGCCTACTCTGCACGGCAAGGGTACGTCAGGACGGACCGCGACGTCTGATGAGTGGATGTTGGATACGCGGCAACGTACGGCGCAGAGATCATGTGTAACGTATTGTCGGGAGATGGGAGAGAGGGACGGATGGGGGTAGCGTCACGCGGGTTCTCTGACTACCGCCTGTACGAGTCGCCTGGAATGCGGGTGGCCGGTGTCTAAGTCCGGCGTTTTGCATCGGCCTACTCTGCACAGCAAGGGTAAGTCAGGACGGACAGCGGCATCTGCTGAGCGCGGATGTTGGACAAGCGGCAACGTACGTCGTCGGGAAGGCGTGTAACGGCTGGTGCGTGTGTGACACGTAGTCGTGATATGGAAACCGGAAAAGAGCCCCGTCGCGTCCAGATGCGGTTGTGGTCGTGGGGTGTGTGTACGTTCACGTCGTACAGCGGGTTGTGCGTCGTAAACATGGGAACGTCTTTGTGATAGGGACGAGCGTCCCCCAGATGTGCCACAACGTGCGCGTCTGCGAGTAGCACGACACTCCCATGTCGCCTTTGTCGGACAAGGTTCGATAATCCCGACTTGTAACAGGGCTAGGAAACCAGATCGGCGGCGTAGTAAAACTGAGAAAGCTAAGCAAACCGCTGCGGGATGAAGCCTGCTACCCGTCCCACGTCCTTGACAAGCCTACTTGCTTGCGTTCTGCAGGAGCCTCGGCAGGAGAGTTCGGTTGCGGTTGGTTGCTTGTGAGCCAGGTGATGGTGGAGGAGGGGCAAGAGTAAACGTCGTCTGGTGAACCGGTCCAGCCGGTAGGGGTAGGGAGGAAGGTTACGCTGATGGTAAGGTAGCAGTGAGGACCAAGACTTCAACGGCTACAAGGCTCGCCCTGAACAACACGCAGCAAGCAGAGGGCTCAGGTCCCAAGCATCGCGAATGTCCTCGCAGCGGCAGCTTTAGACGACTATTTATGGCATAGCCATCCAGGACCCCTCTCCAGGCGTCCTGTTGGACCACCGCCTGTCGTTCTCGTTGAAAGGCTAGGGGGAGAGAAGTTTTATGAAGGCGCACCTAATCCGGCTCCCGTGAAAGAGGCAGAAAAGGCCACAGAGGGGCTAAGTAAGGGCCCATGCGTGCTTCAATGGCTGTCGCCAGAGCTTGATGCGTAGCGGTATCGCTAGCGTGTCGAGGGCAGCAGATCGCTGACGCGAAGTACCCTTCTGGAATGGGGGGTCGTTGTTGTTGGTGATGGTTTTGTGGGATGAAGTAGGGGAAAGAAAATTTCTTTTTGCGGTGGTCTCCGCTGGCCTGGTAGTCCGTGCTACCTCCTTTCTTTTACACTCGTTCTCTTCTCTACTCACTACTGTACGTACTCTTTCGCTCTTTTTCTCTCTTTGGCTAGCCAAAACAAAAGACTTCTGCGACCGACACCACGAACACATTCGCAATGAATGTGGCCCTGGGCCCCCCACGTGCATACATGTTGAGCAGGGGTTGCCATGTAGCCCGTATCGGTCTAAGTCAACACTGTTACTTTCATGGGATGTTCACCGGGGAAGGGTCCGACCTAACCGTTAGTCAACAGCAACGTCGAAAAGGGGGAGGGGGAAAGAAGGTAGAAAATCGGTGGGGTTGATTTGGGGGGGGGGGGGGGGGGGGTAACAAATAACTCCGGGAATAACGTTATATAACGTTACATAACGTTATATAACGGCCATCTATGTAATATGCGATAATGTGAATCGTTTGACCACTATACGGGCCTACGTCAGCCGGGGCTCTTCCGGGGCTGAGTTCCGGCCCCCAGCCCACACTGCCAGTGGTGGCGTGTCAGGTCAGACCTTGTAAGCTGCATTGCACATCTTGTTGGCAACAGTTGCATGAGAAGGGTCAACACGTTGAAGTACATTGACCTCATCAGCAGTGCCGCCCGCAGGATGTGAACCAAGTCTTGCACTCGGAAGATCGCCCTAAAGTGCTCCCAGATCTACCTGTCGAGGACCAAACGTAAACTACCAGGGCACGGAATTAAACTGACCGGAAGCATGCCAAAAAAGAGGCCGCCCGAGCCTCAGGAATGCAGCAGCCGGTGTGTGTGCCAAAGAGAGAGAGACAGCAAGGCGAGTGATTTAGCGCTGTTATGAAGAGCTTCACCTCCAGAAAGACCGAAGCCCGTTGCTCTTCGTGCATTTGAGGTTGGCGGAACATCGTTTACATCGTCCATAAATGAACACGCTCTGCGCCACACGGCGATTGTATGTGTTTGCTGAGTCTACGGCAGAGTTCAATGAGTGCATCGAATCTCTGCAGACCCTGGTGGACGACTCCGATTGCTACGACACGTACATGCAGTCGTGGGAGTTGATTTTGGCGCCAGAGAAGCGAAGAAGTCCAAGAGGCAGGGTTTGGCGGTTTGACGGACTTCGTGAACAACCGCACTCGCCCTTCCCCCGCTGTTTCCGCTTGTTCCCTCCCTGGCGTAATCAAAGAGGCATGTCGAAGACCAGAGCGGAACCTGGAACCAAAAGGTTCGCCAATCTCTCAAGGAGCAGCGGTGCCCGTGGTCTTCACAAGCTCACTGAGATGAACAGTCCCGCTAAAGACACGGTCACCAGCGAAGCAAACTGGATGTTCGCGGTTTGGGGAAGCTTATAACACTGTGAAAGACGAGGATATTGCTCGACCTGTGGGACGTCTCCGGGTCGTTCAAAGAGGCAGTGGCAGACGCGGTCTGGGCCCTTTCTTCCGGTAGGGTGGCTGCAGCCGCCCGGCCGTACCTGTTCGGGGCGAGGCTCGTCCCGTTGGTTAAGAAGTCCGGCGGCATCAGGCCCATTGCATGTGGGGAGATCCTGCGCCGGGTGGCCGGCAAGGTCCTCGCATCCGACCGGGCAATCAAGGACCTGGGGGCGAACGTCCTCCTGCGGAGTGGGCAAGTCGGTGTCAGTGTCAAGGCGGGGGCCGACGCAGGCGTGCACGCCATCCGCAGGGTTGCGGCCCTGTACCGCGACAGAGACGTGACCGACAGGGGCATACTGCAGATCGACTTCGCCAACGCTTTCAATATGCTGCGGCGGGAAGCGATCATCCGCAGTGTCAACCGACACGCCCCCCAACTGTTGGGGTACGCGTTGGCAGCGTACGAGAAACACTCCGCGCTAGTGGTGGGCGACCGGAGGATCTCCTCCGAGTGTGGAGTCCAACAAGGGGACCCCTTGGGGCCGCTGCTTTTCAGCCTCGCCTTGCACGATGTCGTTGTTCCGCCGAGCCCCGAGGATCAGCTGCCCGTCCCCGCGGCTTCGTCGCAGGCGCCCGCCGATCCTGCCCCCGCGACGCAAGCACGGGACTCCGGTCAGCCGGAGCCATCGAGGGCCAGCCCACCCCTCTAGTGCCGGCGCAGGCCCCAGGCTCGGGGGACCCAGCAGCGTCGCCGCCACCGGCAGGATCCTCGGCAACCCGGGGCGCCCCTGAGGGGGCGCTGAGCCAGGCGGAGCTTGACCTTCTGTCGTTCTTCCTCGATGACGGGGCGGCTGGGGGGGAGCTCGACTCCCTCGGCCGCTGGCTGCGGGACTTCGAAGACAGGGCGACAGCGGTCGGGCTCAGCCTGAATCGGGGGAAGTGCAGGCTGTCCGTCGCCCCCGGCGCCACAATCCCCGAGGCCCTGCAAGGCATCGAGACTTGTCCGCTAGACGAGATTCAGCACCTTGGCGTCCCCTGCGGTTCCCCCGAGAAGATGCGTGTCTTCGTCGATGAAGCGGTCAAAGGCGCCGAGAGGAAGATGCGGATGATAGCCTCCCTCCCGGATGCGCATGTGGCTCTGACTCTGCTGAAGTTCTGCGCCGGCTTCGTCAGCGTCGTCCACCTCATGCGCGCTGTGGGGGCCGTCTTCGACTTCGCTTGCATCGATCAGGCCACGCAGTCTTGCTTGGCGACGATCACGGGTATCGAGACGGACGCCTCCGCCTGGGCCCTGGCTTCCCTTCCCGTCAGGCTAGGCGGCCTGGGTCTGCACTCCTGTGCAGACACAGCGGCGATCGCGCATATCGCGGCCACCTTTGACGGCGAGGCTTGCCTTCCATCCCTGGTGACCCCCTACGTGCTGCCGCACGCCATGCTTCTGGACGAGGACGACACTTTCCTAGCGTCCCTCGATGACCCGCGCCTTGCACCCTTCGAAACCGTTTTGGAGAAGATCCAGAACGCTCTGCAGGCACGGGATAACTACGGGGGACGTGGACAGAAAGTGTGGTCCGCGACGGTTCATGACGAGCGGCGCAAGGCCCTCATCATCTCGATGACTGAGGAGCTGGGCAGGTCAGGCCAGCTCCAAGGGTCGGCGCTGGCCCTGAAGCAGGTCCAAGTCCGGGCGCGGATCCAAAGCTGCTCCGGCCAACATGCGTCCGCGTGGCTTTACGGCAACGCGGAGGCAGACCCCAAGCTGTGGCTATCCCCCGCGGAGCTCGCGGTGGCCATCCGGCTCCGGCTGGGGCTGCCCATCGCCCCCATGCCGAGCATCTGTCGCCTTTGCGGGACAGGCTCGGCAGACGTTGACGGAGTGCATGCGCGGAGCTGCTTCTCCGGCGGCCGCCGGACGAGAATGCACAATGCACTCCGCGACGTCATCGCTGACTTCGCCCGCCGTGGCTTGCTGGCCCCGGCGGTCGAGCGCCCCGTGTTTTCGAACACGGAGCGGAAGCGCCCGGACATCAGCTATGTCCGGGACGGCACCACCGTTGTGTTAGATGTCGCCGTCACCTTCCCCCTGCAGCCTTCGAACCCCCAGTACGCCAAAAGGGCGGCGGAGAAGCCAGGGGGGGCGGCGACAGCCTACGCAACAGCTGTCAAAGAGGGTAAGTACCGCGGCATAATAGACAACGAGCCAAACCCCCGGGAATGGCTCGCTGTCCCGCTAGTCGTGGACACCTTCGGAGCGTGGTGTCCTGGAGCACTCACGGAGTTGCGGCAAATAGCCCGCAAAAGCGCCCTCCGTGAAGACCGGACCGCTTCGGCCGCCTGCCAGGACTTCTTCCACCAATTGAGCTTTCAGGTAGCCCAAGGGGTGGCAAGAATAGTCATTGCATCTGGTGGGGCGCGACCGGACGAAGCGGTCCACCCTGTTGCAGGGGGTAGTGTCACTGCATCGCGGGTTTTTTTACCTGGTCGGACCTGCTCGCTAGCAGGCCAGCCCAGGTCGCAGTGAGACTGGCGTTCACTGTGTGCTGAAGAAGCATTTTTTTGGGCTCCCGCTCCGGAAGCAACCGGATACCGGTAGCCCCGCTGTACCAACATGGCTTGTACAGTGTCCCGCGCTCCAAATAATAAAATCCTCACTCCTATGCTTGTGTCTGTCACTCTCGTCCTCCGCTCCTGCTCTGCTTGCCGCGCGCAGTATAGTTGGAGCAAAAGGTGAAGCCAGAAAGCTGTTAATCTTGCTGCTGACCACATGAAGTGGTGCCACGGGAACTCCGAAGAAAAATGAAGCAAGTGGGAAGGGAGGGAGGGGAAGCAAGCTACTTTGTTCCTCTGGACGGATTGGGAGCGGCAAACCTGTCGTTCGGATTATTATTAGTCTTCAAAGAAACAAGTTTCTTTTCCTACTAATAAAATCCTCACTCCTATGCTTGTGTCTGTCACTCTCGTCCTCCGCTCCTGCTCTGCTTGCCGCGCGCAGTATAGTTGGAGCAAAAGGTGAAGCCAGAAAGCTGTTAATCTTGCTGCTGACCACATGAAGTGGTGCATCCCTGCGCGTAGTCGCTTGTGTGAAGTCACTACAAACAGTTCCCGGGCGTGAATAAAAAAGAAATTATGACGTGAGAAAGAAATATGATGCGAATAACAGTCTCGAGGACGGATGAGAGGTCCTCACTACTTCGGAACCTGACGAGACAGCGCGTCGGCCAGCTGTTCTTTGGTGCTAACCAACCTCAGCTCGATGCTCGAACCCTGGAGACGTGCTGCTCTCTTGACTCTCCGTAGGATCCGGGCTGTCAGCGGGTCCTTGCAACGTCCCCTCTTGAAAGCGTAAACACATATCGAGTTGTCTACGAAAGCCCGAATGCTCACGGGGGAGCGGACCCGGCGCAGCAGCTTCTCCACCCCTGTCAGAAGGGCCAGCGCCTCCAGACGATGGATCGGGTGCTTTGCCTCCAACGGTGTCCAGGCACCCCACGAAGAGAACAACCCGCGCGACAGGGCTCCCCAGCCAGTTGTCGACGCGTCAGTCCAAAGCTCGCACAGCCTATGTTGTTCGGCCTGCGGTATCCGTTTCCACCCGGCTATGGCACGTCGCAGTCTCCGCAGAGTTGACACGAGCGACGGCCACGGAGTGTACGGGGAGTCCCACAGGGCTGGTCGCTCATGCAGTAGCCTGCCGACCCTGGACTGAAACAGGCTCAAGACAGGGAAGTCCCATCCATCCATTCCTAGAAAATACAAATAAAAATTGCACACGCCCAGAACCCGGTAGATGTCTCTGAAGGACGAGCCTCCTGAAACCGCGTCTATGGCCGGGCCGAGAGCGGTGGTGACGCTGCGCGGCGCGCGGATCCTATTGGACGGGAGGTCGACATCCAAACCGAGCCACTGGACGCGCTCGGCCGGACCCTGTTGGACTGGCTTGGTCTCGAGTCCCACGTATTCCGCCGTACGGGTCCAGGCGTCCCAGAGCTCTGCCATGCCAGACTTGTCACGGGCCGAAAGAAAAAAGTTGTCCACCCAGGGCGTCACTCTGCCCGAGGCGCAATTTGTCGTGACATAGCTGCTGACCATGTCCGAGAACGATGTGGCAACCGCCATCGATACGTTCCAACCCATAGGCATCACCTCCATCTGGAACTTGCCATGAGGCAGGCGCATGCCGAAACAAGGACGTATCCGTGGGTCCAGCTCGAACGCGTGGAAGAAGCTCAGGGCGTCTACTTCTAGCCCCACGTTAGCCGACCTTACTGTGTCCCAGATCTCCTCTCTCGACGGGAGCGACGTGGCGGGGATTTGCTCTCTGGGCAGGTGGCCGTTCAACGTTTCCGGCCAGCAAATAAGCCTCCCCTCGTCAGTCCGACCCTTCTTCGCGATGGTGAAGACCTTCATCTCGACGATCGGACTGGCGTGCGCCACCTTACGTGTGACGCTGGACATGGCGACGTCACGGGCGTGCCCAGGATGCAAGTCCGGCTTCCTGGTCAGAACACTCCGCCCCTTGAACGGACCAAAGAAACGGTAGAAGAAATCGTGGTCGCGAACCCACCTGGAGTCGTCCATCCATCTTCTGTGGCCGATAACTCCCGCGATTCGGTCGCAACGGTCGTATCGCAGCCTGGAGGGCGCCTTCTGCGCTATCCTCGCCGTCGGGGGCGCGGGGTCGCGCAATCGCTTGACGGCCTGGAACGTCGTAGGGTCCCACGAGAGCACGGCGTCGCTTAGAGAAAAATTTGCCGCGGCAAGTACATCGCGGACGGCCGGGGCAGGGTCATCCCGGCGGGTGAGGGTTGACCGCTCGTTCACGGTTCCCTCTCTTCGTCGCCTGTCCCCGCGTCTGCGAGAGCGCGGCTGGCTCGGATCTGCTGACGTCGGTGAGCAAGCGGGGCGTACCGGATGAGCCCCGTCAGGGTGGCGTGCAACGTCAGCGTCCGCACTGACTCGGCTGACGCGTGTTTTAAAGCGAACTGAGCCGCGCCCCGGCGGATGCTGTGTCCGCTGTACGTCTTGGGGAGGAGGCTCGCGAATCTCGCTGTCGTCCAATCGCCCCCCAGCGTATCGGTCGGGGCCAGCAACCGCAGGTGCCGCTCCACGAACTCGCGCCACGGGCCCGTCCTCACCGTCGTCACAACGCCGATGTTGCGCCAGTCTTTGCGCTGCCTCCAGCTCAGCTCCATCAGCTCCCCTTTCAATGTCACGTCCGATGCAGGGGTCCGCCGCACGTCTCCGATCCGGCTGCAGGTCAGCCACGCTATGGCGAATACCGCTGCGGCCTTCGGAGGTGCTCGCTGAACGACGTCCCACATGAGCCTCTTCGAGATCGGGCGAGCCTGGTCCCTCGGCTGTTCCACCTTCATCTTCGCCAGCCCCTTGAGGACCATCCGGAGACGAGGGTCCTCCAAAGTGACCCCCTGGAGCTTCAGAGCGGCGGTGACGTTGCCCATCTCTGTCAGGATGGAGGAAGCCTTCAGCCCGTCGGCCTGCATCCATCCGATCCAACTCAGGACCTGGTCCGCCACGGTTGCGCCCAGGAGGTCCACTTTCCGCACGTACCGCCTCCACTTCGCGTGGGTGTAGGCGATGTTCTGCCACGTGCTGTCGGCGTACGCGGCGTCGATGATGTCGAGCAGGGCCCGCTGGACCTTCGCACCCGGGATGTGTGCGATTTCCTTCAGCGGGCGTCCCCTGCGCGTCCGGCGGTCGTCCCGCGGCCCGCTCGCTTGGCCGCCGGCCCTCCGGGGGGGTTCTTCGAATGGGCAGTCACCAAGAAGGACGGCTGCCCTTGCTGCCTTTTCCTCCTGTGCCCTTTCCGCCTTTGCCGCCTTTTCCGTATCCACGCCGTACATACGGCGGGGCGCCCTTACCCGAGCCGCGACTGGCCTGGGTCTTCTTCGTCTCCTTCCTCTGCCGGTCGACCTCCTTGTCGACGTCCTCGACCAACTCACGAATGTCGGACGGGTAGTCCGCCCACCGCGCCTTCTTTTCGACGGCCTGCACGGCGCGCTGGTCGAGCTTCCGCTTGATCAGCGCGCGGATCTCGTCGTCGATGACTTCCTGCACGAGGGCGTCCTCGATCTTGGGAGTTAGCTTGCGGATGCGGGCGAACCGCTCCTCCGCCTCCCGCTTCGCGGCCCGGGCCCGGAACGTCTCCGGTCCCCACTCGCGATGGGCCGTGTCGTAGAACAGCCACGGGTCTCGCAGCCAGTTGAACGAGCTGGCGGCCTCGGATGCGGTCGGCGGCGGCGGGGTCCTCCACACCGGCTTCCTGTTTGCGGGCAGGGCTGCTCGTGCCGGTGCTTCACCCTCCGCCTCGTCGGAGTCATCTTCGTCCTCGTCGCTGTCGCCATCATCGGCGTCTTCCGCGCGCGCCTCCTCCCCGTCTTTCTCTGCCAGAATCCTGGCCTGCAGCTCCCGCTTTCGCTGGATCCCGGCGACTACCACACCGAGTTCCGCGGCCAGCGCTTTCAGCTCGACCACGGTCAGTCCGGCCAAGTAAGCCTCGGTGACTTTCGGCATCGTCGATGGGAAGTGCGAACAAGTGGGAAGGGAGGGAGGGGAAGCAAGCTACTTTGTTCCTCTGGACGGATTGGGAGCGGCAAACCTGTCGTTCGGATTATTATTAGTCTTCAAAGAAACAAGTTTCTTTTCCTACAAAAAAAAAATGATTGCATCGAAGAAGGACGTGGACAGGATAGAGTGCCTGCATCGAACCGCACTCTGCGCCGTGGTTGGCTGCAAGAAGACGACGTTAACGGAAGCTGTCCTCACCGAGGCACGAATGCTGCCAATCAGATCGATAACCGACCTCAGGACAGGCGCGCTGGCGGAAAAGATGGCCACGAAGACCATGTGGAAGGACGTGCTGCATCCGCGACGAACCAACGACACCCTCCCGCAGTCCTTCCTCATCCTCAAGAAGACGGCGCGAACATCGAAGCCACGGCGGGAGAAGCACGCACCAAATCCCTTCCCACCTTGGAAGCCGCCACCAGAGCTCCACATCTGCGCTTCACTTCCAAAGAAGTCGAAAAGCGAGTGCATTCAAGTACAAGGGCCACTCGAAGAATTACGCGTCGAACATAATACTGTCGCGCATTTTTGATCTGGCCCGAGAGTACGGACTTGAGCTCACGGCTACGTGGGTGCCGACCCACGAACAGAGGGCGGACGAGTACACCCGGGGTACCCAGGCGAAAGAGAACGCGACGCCTGAAGGGTGGTTACCGAAGGAGGAAGATCTCTCGCCTCCTCCGGATCTGACTACTTGAAAAGCCACTGCGTGGTCCCTGGGGGTCCTGGATGGTGCAAGCGAAGAACTGTGAAAACGGGTTTTTGCCTACAAATCAGATTGTGTTTGTATTTGCGCCTTACCTCTATATTTCCCCCCTTCCATTCGGAGTCGAAGCAGCTACGTCGAGTATTTTCACTCTAAAAGGGCGCAAACCCAACTACAACCTTTCGAAATCAGGTACGACGGATTGGTGCTCCTGCTCATCGTGAAGTACGACGGCTCCGGTATAGATTCCGACATGCGGTACAGCATGTCGGTTAAGGCTCTGCAGGGCATCGAATTTTTTTTCGAAGAACCCCTCTACACCACGACGGCTGGCGGGCAGCTGGTGCGGGAAGTGTGGAAGCGGCACGGGCTGCGGATTGTGTCCGTGGCTTCGGGGCACGTGGTTCGGTTCGCGTTCGCAGAGCTAATGAAGACGCTGGTGATAGGGATGGGGCTGATGAAAGTGGCCAGCGTCGTGGTCGAGCTGCTGATCATGCTTCTGCCGGTGAGCGGGGTGTACAAACGGTATAGAGACGTCAAAACGATCGATTTCTCCGATTTCGACAAGGACAAAGTCCGCGACATGCACGACCTACACTTCGCCTTGGGTGAGGTCCGTACAGGGGGTCCCCTGGATCCGTTGGAGGAAATGCAGTTGCACCGTGTGGACGTGCCGAAACCGTCGTTCACCAAGTTCGGCGACACGTTCAACGGCTATAACCGGCGTGCCTCCGCCGAAGGCCAGCCCGGCAACGGCAAAGCCAACTCTTCGCGCAACAACTCGCCCAGCAGCGCGGTCAACCCGAAGCTCAACCAGCCGCTGCTCGCTTCGTCGCTCGACTCGCGGAAGCCGTCGAGCACCACCATCCACGCTACGAGCTTCCTCGTCGTTGGCTGCTTCTTCCCCGGCACCTGGTGGTGCGGGGTCCCCACAGGGGCGCACAGGGTATCTTTGAACAAGGGCCGCCAGGTTTCCCTGGGAACAAAGGCTAGCACAATCTCAGGTCTCCCGGATATTCATCCTCTGCTTCTTCGCTACCTGTGGTGGTGCGGGACCTCCGCCTTTGAACAGGAGGCGCTAGTGGAAAGCCAGGGTCAGCGCTTTCTCCTGTCCACCGGGATACTTCCTCCTCAAGTGCGCGAAGCTGGGCAACTGTGGTGGCCGTAAACGGCAAAGCCAACTCTTCGCGCAACAACTCGCCCAGCAGCGCGGTCAACCCGAAGCTCAACCAGCCGCTGCTCGCTGCGACGCTTGACTCGCGGAAGCCGTCGAGCACCACCATCCACGCTACGAGCTTTCCTGAATCCTCGTCGTTGGCTGCTTCTTCCCCGGCACCTGGTGGTGCGGGGTCCCCACAGGGGCGCACAGGGTATCTTTGAACAAGGGCCGCCAGGTTTCCCTCGGTACCAGGGTAAGCGCATGGTGGCCCACGGTCTTCACGCTGACATCAACAAGCCTCTGTCGAGCCAGGTCAAAACGCACTGCCCGCCGGCTGATGGTATCACAGTGTCACAGGAATACAACTAGCTCATGAGTTGACGAAGCTAAGCTAAAACTGCGCCGCAGTGATTGATGTAACCAAGAAGTCCTTCGCGGAATTGCTGCAGGCAACATGGTAAACTCGCCACGTTCGAAGCAGCCGTACTTCTGCCGGGGCCCCGTCACGAGGGGCGGCGTCGACGTTGCCACAACCGGGGGGCCGTTCTGGCTGCCGGGAGCACCGTCTTGACACGTCGCGGGCTCTCTTTTATTTGGCAACTGCCCGGCGGCGGCTACCAGGCATCGCGACAACGCGATGCGACAACGCCGCAGGAAGAACGCGAGGACTCTGGAGGACCACTGCCACCAGGATGCGACAAGGCCTTCTCCACCGCCTTGTTAGCAGCTTATAGGTTGAGGGGGGCCTCGTAAATTGTCGCTTGATGAACAAGCGAGTGAAACACGAGCTGGGCTCAAAAATGACGAATGGCGCAGCCTCTGCCGTCACAACCAACATCGGGTCGGGCCGGGTGTTACCTTTGTCGGCCCGTTCCGCATCGCCAGCTGCAGCGTTTCTGGCTCCAGGTTCCCGCCCGGCAGCTGCTGACTGTCGTCCAGCTGGACTGGCAGCAACTTCACGGCACGACTTCTGTATACCACGATGTTCAACACGCATGCCCGACGCTATGTCGCCAGAGCCGTAACTCCTTCCGGTGGGCCATCGGTACGCCTGCTGACGTGAGCGACTCGCATGATGAGTTCGCTGATAGAGTTGTGGCGTTTTTGACTTTGCGACACTGGGCTATTTAGCTGCCGCGACATGGGACGCTTGACTGCCAGACCGCTCCGCCTGATCGCTCGCGCGACGTGCGGGAACACCGACTGGTAACAACCTCCGCACTCCCCTATATACATAAATTAGATGGAGATTTAGACGAAGACAGATTGGTACATATACGCAAAGCAGCAACTCTGGATGAAGGCGAGTACCTTTTGAGTGCGGTTTCGCTCAAGAATGAAAGGTGGCTCCTATCCCGAAATGTCCGTGGACAATGCTTCATGCTACGGACGGATTGAGGAGGCGGAGTCTAGGTGGATTGGCGGCCGTACCCACCCAGTGACCCAAAACGCCGCGGGGGGACCTCTCGCAAAAATAACCCGCCCACGATCTGAGGCCTCTGACACAGCGTACCGAGGTCGAAAACCAACTGCCCATGGCACAACCGACGAAGAAACGCAACCGGTACAGGTAGGGAGACGGTTAAATCGCTTAACTTCGCCCCGCTGTACCACAAGACCAGGAAGACGACGCTTCGGTGTTTGGCAGGATCGCCGAACAGATGGAATTTTTGGCGAGTCCGAGAGAATCTCGGACAACTCAGGTGGCGGATGCGTTCGCCGGCGCCCTCGGGGACCCGGACGTAGTCAGAAGGAATACTTGTGCATCTTGAGCACATTGCTATGAAGAATCCCTGAAGGAAGGGATGGAGTCATTGTGCTAGATAGAGCTCCTTGGAATACAACAAAGCGACGTTAAAGGTTTGGCAACCTTGTACGGCTTCCTCCGGCTTCGCCAGAGCTAAATCCAACAGAACAAGTGTGGCAAACGCTTCGAGAGATGAACATCTAGCGAATCACTGTTATGAAGATTGATGATGCCAGCGTCTGAAGCGAGCGCAGCAGGCGGCCGAAACGGCGGCTGCGGCGGCTGCCAGCGAATCGAAGGTACCGAAGGCACGTCCGTACCACCGGCGCCCTCGTGGAGGCGGAGGCCGAGGACACCGGCCGGGACAGTCCAGTTTTCGCGCCGGCTCAGCGAGCAGGTCTCTCGCTGTCAGCGAAGAAGGGCATCCTCGGCAAGGATATTGCTGCAAGGTTTCCTAGGCGCTGAACACCCAGAGCCAAGCAGTTGCAAAAAGCTGACGCCCACTGCCAACGACTCGGAGGGACTCGCAGAACAAAGTGGCCGGACATCACTGTCCTGGGGGGAGGCGAAGAGGGTGTGGACGTCACCTACTTCTGCATGCGTTACCGAAAGTGGGTCCGAGGGCGAGAGCAAGAAGGTCTTTCACACGCCAGAAGCAAGCCGTGCAATCACCGGACTCGGCAGCCCGAGCACGGCTGGGGCACGATCTGTTCCTGGTGGTACGCGACGGCCACGCGTAGCGCGCGCCATCGCCAGCAACACCCCGCCCGAACACGCGCATCTCTTCGCGACGGGTCCGAGAAGTGTGGGTGGGCATTTGAAAAGCGTGGATGATGCCTCTCGCGCTGCTACCCTTGAGGTTCCTGGCTGATGCCGCCCGGGTTAAGGGGTTGCGGCATCAGGCGTGAGGGAGGCTGTTCGGAGGGGTCACCACCCACCGTTCGCGGGCTTCGGTACTTCACTGCCCCCGGCCTTCGACGTCCCGGGGGAAAGTTCCACCCGCGACGGATCCGAGAAGTGTGCCCTGGTTGCGGACCGAAACCCAGGGGATTAGCTTCTATATCCACATGTGGACTGTCAGTCCTAATTTGGAAATGCCGGCTGGGAAAAAGAAGAGCATTTCCGGAGTTGGGGCGTGCACTGCTAACGGACGAAGGTGATGGAAATGATAAGGCAAAAGTTTCTTGTTCTTCGCGTGTACAGGGTATAAACCTCTCTGGGGGGATTCCTGTATTAGCACTTTTTCGTTGGCTTCGTTTTCTCTTTCGTGGGCAACCGTTGTTCCGGAAATGTTCCCGTCAGTACAGATACACTATTAAGAAAAATAATGGCAATACACCATACACCCAGGCCCCGGCAGTGAGTGAGGACGCAAAAAGCCGTTCGCGGTCCAAATTTGGAACACGAGCCGGAGACCAAGCTAATGCCGAGCGAGAACACGAGTTACACGACCAGGGCATTAGCTTCCCATTCCAAATTCCGTCAGCTGACGGAATTTGGAAATCCGGGCGGCTCAAAAAATAAAAGAAAAGGTGCAAAAAACGACCTTCGATGAAAAAAGTCGTGGGGGTCCGGTGGAGGCGTTGGTTAGACCGCTGTGCCAGGAAGCTGGCTGGCGATCAAGGGCTGGGCTGGCGGTCAGGGGCTGGGCATCGGTGGGTCGCCGCTGGGCACGGTGGGCTGGCTGGCAGAAGTGGGGCTGCCGCGGGAGCTGAGCCGAGTGAGGGAGTCGGGGCTCAGAAGCAGCCCGGAGTTCTTGACAGATTCTTTCTGAGTTGACACAAGTGCCTTGTTCCGTGTAATCTCCGGTCTGCATCAACTCGTGCCAATGATTTACCAGCACACAGTATCTGAGTTGTGGATGAATTTGAAATGGGCTGTTGGCTTCAGGAATGTGCACCCGGGGGTGCGGGGCGAGGGTCACTCAGGTGGCAAATAGTGCCACCAGTACGTTGGTCGTATGTTTAACGCGACAAACGGACTGAGAAGTGCAAACTCTTTCTCCACCTGAATGTACCATACCGTTTGCCGGGGGCGGAGCCCCCCGGACCCCCCCTTTTGGAAGGTTCGGGTGGCCCAAACAAAGGCTTCTCGGTTCAGAGCGGGAAAAGCAAATTGGCTATTGAGACGGAATTTGGAAAACAGAGGCAAAATGAAGCTAATAGTCTGTACACGACCCACCAAAAAAAAAAAAAAAAAGAAAAGTGAGCTGGCGGTGGCAGTCCGGCTTCGGTTGGGACTTCCAACTGCGGCCGCGCCGGAGGAGTGCCGCCTTTGCGGACCCCCCATGAGGGGAATCGTCCACGCCGCCTATGCGGTGGGGAATAACGCTGGCTACAAAAGACAGTACTTTTGAAGTCGGTGCCTTCGGACTTCGCGAACTGGCAAACATTAGTGCAAAGCAGCCCCCCCCTTCGTGGCCCCGCCCCGCTTCCCATTGAAGTGGGACGGTGACGTGAGCCGAGAGGCGGAGAGGGCCGGACGGGCCTACGTGTTTCGGCAGCGGCCGCCGAACGCGCCTTCACAACGCGCTGCGCGACATCGTCGCCGACTTCGCTCGACGAGGACTGCTCGGTCCTTCCATCGAGCGAGCCGTGTTCGCTAACGCGCGGCGCAAGCGCCCGGACATCAGCTACGTCCGGGATGGCACCACCGTCCTACTTGACGTCGCTGTCACGTTCCCCCTGCAACTCTCGCAGCCGCACTACGCAGTCCGGACGGCGGCGGAGCCAGGGGGCGCAGCAGCCGCGTACGCTGTAGCCGTCAAGGAGCGTGTCTACAACGCAATCATCGCCAATGAGTCTTCTTCGCGTGTACAGGGTATAAACCTCTCTGGGGGGATTCCTGTATTAGCACTTTTTCGTTGGCTTCGTTTTCTCTTTCGTGGGCAACCGTTGTTCCGGAAATGTTCCCGTCAGTACAGATACACTATTAAGAAAATAGATGGCAATCCACCATACTCTCCCTCGAGGATGTCAGTCCGAGTTAGTGCCATTGTTTTGTTTGTACGTGCCGGGAGAGGAATAGCCTGTTAGTGAGTGATAGTGAGTGAATATGATCGGTAGGCTAAACTTCTCCCAAACACACTGCCAGCGTTCTCTTTCGTGTTTACAATTAATTGTTACCTACCCCCCCCCCGTGTTTAAGATCGCGTTTTTCCGTGTTTAAGATCGCCCCCCAAAAAAACCGATCTTATACACGGGGGGGGACGATCTTAAACACGGGGGGGGACAAAAACACCCCAAATTTTTTTTTCCGCTGCGCGGGGCCTTGAACCCCCCCCCCACCCCTCCATCCAAACCAGACTACACCGCTGTCCTGTCTGCAGACACTCAGGTTCCGCGCTGATGATGGTCCGCCTTATGTGTCCGTGGCTTAGAGGACCGAAACACGGCGCAGACGGGACCAGTGCGGTGTTGAGCACATACCCATTCCAAGCACGTTCTTGCAATCCCCCCACCCCCCAGTGCTGATGCTAAGGCCCCTAAACTCGGCATCGTTGTCAGCCGGACGGCAAGTGGGGCCCTTTTGAGGCTGTTTTTGGGGTGTTTCCCAGAGGAGTAAACGTTGCTTCCGTTTGTTTGGGCTTTCTTTTGTGAAAGTCAGGGTGCAAAGACGAGCCTGCCCACAGAGCACTTTTGAAGGCAGAATCTATGTCTGCATGTGATTGCCAAGTATGAGTCCGCGAGCCACTTGCACACCTCGTCACGGGTTGGTGCAGGAAGCTTCGCACTGTTTTCTGCAACAAGCTGTTGCGAGGACCAGTCTATCCACTTGGAACGAAGAAGTCGTCGCACCTTCAGATTGCAGGCGCTCTGGTCGCCAACATTCAAGTGACCTGACGTGTTCGGAGGTACAATGAACACCAGCCAGCCCCGCGATCTCGCCTCCTTCACGACAGGAATGCTGTAGTGCGACTTGTACCCATCCACCATAACGAGAAGCCCATACTTCCCTGAGGGGAAGCTGGGTAATGTACAGCTGTACTCGAGCATTACTTCGTAGTCGCACACCTTCTTTTTGGCACGTGAAGTGCACGTTGATGTCGTGCTTGTGCCTGTTCTGGTAAAACGTGGGGCGGCCCCGTCCTTCCGTGATAGTTTTTGGCCCCTGCCAAACAACAAGTGGGTCCATCCTCACCTTTTCCGACACAGAGATGTTTCTTTGGGTGTGCACCCCCCAGCTCAGGATAGCTGTCATGTTCCGCTTCTCGTTTCCAGCGGTGCATGCTCTGACCCGGGGCTCCACACTCTTTACTGAGCACACCGTGGACTTCGCCAACGGGAGACAAATCTTCCATTGCGTGTATCACTTCGAATCTCTTCGAATAAACGACCGCATGGATCGCTTGGCGGGCAAGCGAAATAACCGAGTCTGTTCCTGAGAGCTGGAGAGTGGCATATGAGCCAATCCTCCTTGTTGTTATCTTGTGTGTTCGCCGGAAACGCGACCACCAAGTTTCTAGATTCTTTGGCGGGTCCAGGTGATGCCCTTCGTTCCCCTCATATTCGTGCTGCGACGAGAGGCTCTTCTCCGTGAGACGGGTGTGTCAACTTCAATGAACTCAATAGGACGGCCAGGATCAAATACCCCTTGATTCCCCTTTCTGCAGAGGTTTTGCATTCGGAAGACCAGCAGAAGGAAAAAAACCGCAACTTACCACGGGCAACCAAGGATCTGTGTATCTCCCAACTTGGGGGGCCCAAGAGATATTTTCCCGCCAGAACCTCCCAGAGAAAAGTACCCCAAAAAAAAAAAACTTCCGCTGCGCGGGGCCAAAATCCCCCCCCACAGTAAAACACCCAAAAAAAAAAATTTCCCGCTGCGCGGGACCCCACCCCACTCCCCCCCCGTGTATAAGATCGCCCTCATTTCTCAAAAAAACCGATCTTATACACGGGGGGGGAGGGCGCGATCTTAAACACGGGGGGGGTAGGTATTACGAAAAAAAAATAAAAGTGAAAGTCAAAGCGGAGATCACGGGCGATGCAGTTAATGCTGAACTGTGGCGGAAAGACCGCCAGCGGAGTGAAGTCGCAGACCTTCTTCATCCAAACCCAAAAGTCAAGCCAAAAGAGGGGCAGGCTTCCTTGCGCACCAGTGCGGCTCCCATGTAAGCTACAAAGGGGCCTGAACTGCGTAAGAGAAAGCTACCTGCTTCTTCAGCTGCTACTAGCTTCTACCAGCTGCGCCGGTACTTCCAGCTCCTGGGAGCACGACCCAAGGACCGTGCAAGGTGAGGGCAAAGGAGCAAAAAGGACGGCAAAGAGTACTTCAAGTCCCGTTTAGTGTGGTTCGGGGCTTGCAGACAAGCCGCTTCCATCTCCTTCGCTGGGTTTGCGTCCACGACAGTCAGGACGTCAGCAACGTGGCCGCCCCACCCACCGCCTGGCACACATCTCGCACGGGGTAATACTCCGGCCAGTTGAGGCCGCAGCAGGCCCCGGCAAAGGAATTCGACGACCATGCTGCCGCAAGCACCACTCCGGCTCCAGGCCCCCATCAGCAGCCCGGGGGAGCATCAGCAGTAACCTAGAAGAAACCGCGCGTGGACGCACTCTCGCTAAGAGGGGCCACGTTAAAATAGGTTCTTAAGACACTACCCCCTTCGGGACGTACCACCAACAATGTGGCCGAATACAACGGCCTAATTGCTGGACTACGGTGTTGAGAGCAGCTGGCGCTCGCCCAAAACTGTTGCATCAGTTTGTATTGGGTGGCCAAGAAAAACAATCCGCGTTGATTCGGACCCGCCTTTGACTCCGCTGGGTGCCTCCACGGAAGAACGCTGGGCCTTTTTAAGAGGACCGCGGGGTAGGCGAACCGGGAGAAATAGTGAAGAAGTGCATATGGGAAAAGGGAGTGTACGACTTCGCTAATGGGGGGGGGGGGTATAAAACCTTGGGGGACTGGCCCTCTGCGCTCGCTTTTTTCACCGCGTCGTTATGCGCACCTTGTTCTTCGTCTCGAGTTTATTCATGCATGCCGACCATCCCGCAGTTAAAGCCGAATGCAAAAAAATGAAAGTAGAAAGGTCGGGCAGTGTTTGTCAAGCAAGGGGTGGAGATAACGATGTTTTCGGGATAGCGAGGGGGGTGGTGCCCGTACAAATTGTGGGTATTCGTCGGGTATGTTAATCTTCAAGATCTGCGATCTTATTCTGGGCACGTATTTCAAGCGTTTATTGTGGTTTAGAGGTTCGGTGTTTCAGGGTCTCCGGTTGACCATTGAGGCTGTGAGGCGGGTGGTATGAGGGTAGCAGGTATGCTTATACACTTTAACTACGGCTAGCCATGTTTGTAATGGATTGTATTTCATTTTGTTTTCTTCATCTGACGGGAGTGAGGATAGTACGCTGCCATCCATAGATTTTTGTTCTTTACAATTTGCATTTGTTTGTACGTGGCCGGGGAAGTTCGCCTGCTAGTCAGTGAGCGTGATCGTTGGGATAATCTCCTCCCATTCACACAGCCGGCGTTTTCGTTCGAGTCTTCAATCAATTGCTAATACGATAAAACAGGGGGGGGGGGGGGAGGTGCGGGGGTGTGTACCTGTTGTCTTGTTCACGAGCAGAATCTCGCCGTCCCAAATGCACGTCTTCATCGACGCGAACGCGACGCGCAAGTGTTTTTCGAGGCCCTCGTACTTGTCCTCCTTCATTGGTCGCATGCTTCGGGACCAGAACGTGAACGTCCCGTCCGCCGCCTTGTGCACCTATTGTGTGGAAATCGTTGAACAGACAGAGTCGGTCCATCCTTGTTTCTGGAACTGTATCACATTGCCTGCCGCTGTCTATTACAACAAGCCGGTCTATCCTTGTTCCGGAAACTGTACTGTCTATTCTGACAAGCCGTCCATTCTTGCTTCTGGAACTGTATCGCTTTGCCTGCGGCTGTGTTGCAATTCACCACGTTGATTCCAAATTTTCCTCGTTGATTCCAAACCACCACTGCTCGAGGCGGATGAAGAAACTTTCCGGGGTTGGGGCGTTTCTCCTTCATGTGCAACCGTTGTTCCGGAAATGTTCCCGTCAGTACAGATGTACGATTGATTACGAAATATATTCGAGCGACTACGTGCACTTTTTCTTGATAAATATTTCGTTGATATCGATACATCGATATCGATATCTTTAGGCAGACTATCGCAACGCATGAAATGAAATCAAAGACTGGCATGTGAAAGAGACTGGTATTCATAAGGCAAGAACGCTAGTCACTAGAGTGAGTCGATCACATTCTGAATCGGAGAAGCACTCCGCTCTAGTGACATAGCTAACTAATCTGGCATGACCTCGTCTCGATAATCTCAAATGGAGGTGTTAACATTCCAGAGAACAAAGAGATGCGTAGTTTTGTATCATTCGTTTCTACTTGCTAGTTGTCGACAACTTGCTTTGTGTTGGGGTGTCATTCAGATGCAAATCTAAAGCCGTCCACGTCCACGAGAAACAGTGGTTTCAGCTTAATGTGAGTTTGATCAAAGTAACATCAAGGCGGCCCTTACAAAGACCAGCCACAGTCAACGCCGCGTGGGTGCGGGCTTTGATATCATCATGCTTCAAACCCCCGATTGCGCGTAATCTGGAAGCACCCAGAGGGTGTCGGTGGTACAAAGGTGCAGTTGCCCGCATCCATCCGGCAATCAGCTCGCATCGGGGAGGTGACGCTACCCACCTGGACAAGGTGTCCTGCTGCCCCGGAACGTCCCAGAAAACAGTGGTTTACTGGAGCAACGCCAGACCTGAATCCGCTCGCCGTCGTACTTGACTTCGCAGAAGAACGAGTTCGGGCACCGCTTCACGACGTCCTCGATGCTGACGGCCGCGCGTGCCAGCTGCGGGGCCACTGGGGAGCCGAGGGTGACGGGACCCGTTTTCCCGGCGTTCCACGCGAGTTTCTTGTCGGTCGCCTTCTTGTCGCCGGTCACCGCGACGAAGCCGTCATCGGAGTCGCTGCCGTCGCAGGCCGCCGCCGGCGCGGGCGGAGAGGCCGGGGCTGCCTTCTTCTTCTCGGCGGAGCCCTGCGCCAGGGCTGCGGGCAGCGAGCCCGTGGCCCGGTAGGCCTCGAGGAGCCGAGGGCACGCCGCCCGCAGCACCACGTGCGGCCCCGCTCCCGTCCCGAGGTCGTGCAGGCAGCAGCGAACGAGCCACTCCGCTTCCAACGGGCTGGCGCTCGCGAGAAACGTGGAAAACGCAGCCTGCAGGGTTGGGGGGGGTCCTTTTTGGGTCTTCGTGTGGCCGTTGTTAAAGGGGGAACTTAGCTTTTAGTATGGCATCAGTAGCGAAACTCACCTGCTTTGGTAAGTTTCATGTAGTACGCTGTCAACTACTAATTTTCAGTACCAACAATTCATTGGTAACACAAGAAAAAATGTTAAACACAAGTGGAAACAGAGAAAGGGGGTAGGTAGGGTACGAAACCTTGAGGGACTAGTCTCTCACGGTGAGGTCCGGTGTGCCCGAAAAGCGGGTGTGGTGCAACCTAAACTCGCGCCAATCCACACCCGAAAAGCGGGGTGTGACACCCGCTTTCTAAACTCCAGCTCTAGAGTCCAGCAGGGGTGCGCAGTCTCCAGGTCGCCCAGTTGGGTGACAAGTTTCTTCAATTGGCAGTGGGCAGTGGGTGCAAGCGTAGTTTTGTAGTCTGCTAGCTGCGGAATCGTTTGTTTTGGTGGGCGCTGCATTACATATCATGCAGGGTCAAAAACCTTGTGTCTTTTTGGTAAATGGCTACCAATTCTTTTCCGGAAAAAAATGGGGTTTTTAAATTTTAAATTTTTGGAACAAACACTGCAGTAATTTTTGATGAAGTTGAGCAAAAAAAACAAAAAAAAAATCCAAAAAAAATTGGGGGCCATCGGCCCCGCGGCAGCGTTTAAAAAAGACACAAGGTTTTGACCCTGCATGATATTGCAAGGGAGTCAAGTGCAGTACCTTTTGGTTCCACGACGATGCGAAAAAGGTCACAAGGTCCTACAATATTGTCGTGTTCAAAAAAAAACCGTACACCGCGAGAGTAGAAAGGGGAAACTAGAAGTTTCGTTGACCCGCACATGGTGGCGAATTGGCAAATGATCATGATCAGAAGGTCCTACTTGGGGGCGGTTCAGTTTCCTCACACAATGGTGTGACGCGTTGCATAAATAATGACCGATACCTGTTGATCGGGACCGTTTGAAGACAGCACCCGGCGGAGGTGACCATCGAATTCAGCGAGGGACATCTTCGGCTTCTTCCTTTTCGCGACTCCGAGCTCGCGCGTCGCCGCTGCAAGGCTTCCGTGGTGGCACCCCTGCGATGATTACGGTTTCTTTAGAGTGGCGTTCAGTGGGTACCAGGGAAAGCCTGCTACACGGGAGCCAAGCTTCACGTGTTCGGCGGTACTGCAGAGCCACGGACCTACGGGTCAAGTGGCTACCGATTTCCCAAACTAAAGCATCGAGGCTTGGCGCACCTTGGGGCTTGGCGCTCGCGCTGAACACAAGCTCGTCGAGACGGTCAGCCGCAGGTCAGAGCGGACGGGGTTGTGGCACTGTGCTGCCTCCGACTCAAGCTTTGCAAGCTGTGGTTGACCGTCACGTTCCTGGACCAGGAGCGGCCTTTTTCTTCTTTTTCTTCTCTCTTCTAGAGTGGCGTTCAGTCTCGCGGAACAAGCTCATTTTGACACAACAGCACAGGGAGCTGGCTCGCGGCTCAGGTCCTGGCAAGCAGCTTCGGCAGATAGCCTCGCCCACCTGCCGGTGGTGTCAACTTCTTTCTCCGGCGGTGAATATGCTACAGGGACGGTACTCCGGCACTGGGGTGGGTCATCCTGAGGCGTGTCTACACCTATAGTATGGTGCTACGTATGTACACCCGTAGTGGTGTCTCCCACACCCTCTAAGATCCTTCTTAATGGGTGCGGGCGTTTTGCGTTTCCTCTTTTTTGTTTGTGCGCACCGGCGGAACGCATGTAGTACGCTGCCAACCACTCATTTTTAGAGTTAAAGTTCGCTTAAAATTCCGGGGTTTTAGGGTCTCCGTGTGACCGTTCATGAATGGGTTCTCTTAGAGCAAGAAAGGGCTCTGTGGTTACGGGTTGTATATTTAGTGCACGCTTTCGTTGTGGGTTATGGCTAGCCATGTCCGGAACTGTTGTGACCGACACCAAGTACATTCCTTCGTGGAGTGTAGTCTTGGGCCCCCCACGTTCTACAAGTTGAGCAGAGCGCTGCCAACCACTCATTTTTAGTACCAACAATGCAATTGTTAACGCAAAAAAAAAAAAGCAGGCGCGACGTTTGTTTGTACGTTCCGGGGGAGGATTAGCCTGTTAGTGAGTGGATAATTCTCCCAAACACGCCTGCCAGCGTTCTCTTTCGGGTTTACGATTGTCGCAAAAAAAAAAAAAAAAAATACTCGACGTAGCTGCTTCGACTCCGAATGGAAGGGAGGAAATATATATATAGGTAAGGGGCAAATACAATACAAACACACTTCGCTTACACCGCCGTGTGTTGTTTTCTCACTCAGGACTTTGACCTGTTGTGTTTGTGATTTGTTGTGTAGGGGTAAACCCGCATGACCTCACGTCCGTTCAACACGTGGTTCGGTAGTTATAGCACTTGGGACCCCTTCTGTTCTTTGTCGGGCAGCATCGTCGAGCATTTCCTTTCAAGCTGGCGCTTTTGTATTAAAAAAAAGAGAAAAAGTCCTTAGAGGACTAACACAATTCGTTTATTTCCTTAGAGGTACCAAACAATTTGTTTATTTCCTTAGAGGTACCAAACAATTTGTTTATTTCCTTAGAGGTACCAAAATCGAAATTCTCTAAGTACATTTCTCAGCCAATTTGGCCTAAAAACAATTTTGGAAATTTCCTTAGAGGTACCAAAATTTGGCTTGCAAAAATGGCCCAAAATGGCCAAATCTTGAAAAATCGGCAAAAATGGCCCAAAATGGCCAAAAACTGGAAAAATCGGCAAAAATGGCCCAACATGGCCAAAATGTGGAAAAATCGGCAAAAATGGCCCAAAATGGCCAAAGACTGGAAAAATTGAAAATTTTGAAAATTTTGCTAAAAAGTTGCGAAGTACATTTTCAGGGCAAAAAACAAATTTGCTAGGTTTGGTACCTCTAAGGGCATTTTTTGGTACCTCTAAGGAAATAAACGAATTGTTTGGTACCTCTAAGGAAGATCACCCTAAAAAAAAAGGGGGGGGGGAAACTTAGTTTAATGTTTAGGCAGAGCACTGCCTCTCATGCATGGTTGATGCAAGCATCAAGTCTTCTTCGAGGAAGATGTCGTCTAGGAAAGGGATGCAAAATAGAAAGCGGTAAAAAGGGGAGTGTACGGCTCCCAAAGTGGGGTATGAACCCTTGAGGGACTAGCCCCCTGTGTTTTTTTCACCGCGGTGTTGTGTGCACCTCGTTCTTCATCTCCTGTTTCGCTCTTGGGGCAATAATACTCGACGTAGCTGCTTCGACTCCGAATGGAAGGGGGGAAATATAGAGGTAAGGGGCAAATACAATACAAACACAATCTGATTTGTTCTTCGCCTACACCACCGTGTGTTGTTTTCTCACTCGGGACTTTTGACCTGTTGTGTTTGTGTGATTTGTCGTGTAGGGGTAGACCCGCATGACCTCACGTCCGTTCAACACGTGGTTCGGTAGTTACAGCACTTGGGATCCCTTCTGTTCTTTGTCGGGCAGCATCGTCGAGCATTTCCTTTCAAGCTGGCGCTTATGTAAAAAAAGGGGGGGGAGAAAGATAGTTCATACTTTTTGGCGAACGTGCTCGGGTGAGCACCGGGCTGCCTTCGCCAGCAGCAGCGTGACGTCTGCATCCGACGCGGCTGGGTGGCCGCCCGCGTGCTGGGGCAGGAGCAGGTTTATCGCCAGCGCGCGATCGCCCGGGAACCGGCTCAAGAACCCAGCCACCAGCTCCGCCTTGACGCTCTCATCCGCGGGGGCCAGCTGCGCGCAAAGCGCAGCAAACGCGGCCACAGTGTCCATACGGCGGCACCCCCCACTTTTGCTCTCCCCCTTCCCCGCCGTGCCGGATTGAGGAGTACGGTTGAAGGTAACCCAGTGGTGTCACCTGAGGGGGGGAATCTCAAGGCCGCCACGTGATAAAGCTGTTAAGCATTGGGAACTTTTAAGTACACGGACCACACGGATCAGCATCCACTGGGTCGCCAGTCCTGCTTACCAGAAGTGGCCCACTTAGAACCAGGATGCTACGTCAGGGTTCAATGAAGTAACCCCGACCTCACGCCCATTTAAAGTTTGAGCATAGGTCGACGAAGCGATTTCCCCAATGCCTCCAATCATTCGCTTCACCTGGCGTAACTCCTGTTTTGGTTCTTGCTATCCTGAGGGAAACTTCGGAGTGAACCAGCTACTAGATGGTCCGATGGGTCTTTCGCCCCTATACCCAGCTTTGACGACGTCAACACCGCAACGGACCTCCACCAGGGTTTCCCCCGGCTTCGTCCTATCCAGGCATAGTGGGTCGAGCCGTTGAGCAGCGGCTGCCGGCTTATTCCGGGACACCGTTTTATATGGAGTGTTGTGAAGCAAGGAAAGAGTGTAAAACTGTGTTGGCACTCTTTCTGTTGAGTTCCCTGGTAGCTCGCAGGGAAAGGGCACACAAGTGAAACTGTGCATGTCTCCGTTTCAGGGGGCATTGTCTCATGTGGTTTACCGCACTAATCCCATCTGTGTTTCGGCCCTTCAACCACGGACACATAAGGCAAACCATCATCAGCGCTGAACCTGGGTGTCTGCAAACAGGACAGCTGGTACTAGAACACGGGCAAATCCGTCCACGGGGAGAAGGCACCGTGTCTGAGCAACCAGATAAAAAGTCAGAGCCTGCGCGCTGATGGTGGCTGCGACTCGCTAAACTGCCTTCGGAGGGGGAATCTTTGTTCAAACAGAACACTGCCTCTAATGGGGAGTGTGTTCTTCTTTTAAGTTTTCCCTTTTGGCTTGAGCGCGGGGATGCTTCTGCAGATCTCTCTTCGTGGCATTCGGCCGATGCAGACCGTGTCCATTCAAAGGCCCTTTCACCGAGGCCTTTACTGCGTGCTGCTGAGCCACATAGCACCTCCGCGACGAGTTTTGGCCCTGGCCCACGCCTGATGCCGCAACCCCTTAACCCGGGCGGCATGAGCCAGGAACCTCAAGGGGAGCAGCGCGAGAGGCATCATCCACGCTTAAAAGGCCCACACACGCACCTCCGCGACGAGTTTAACTACTGCGTGTGAGCCGCAGAGCACGAGTGTAACTACCGCGCTGCCGAGCTACATAGTACCTTTGAGAGGACTTTAACTACTGCGTGCTGCTGCGCCGCATAGCACCTCTGAGGCGAGTTTAACTACTGCGTGCTGCTGCGCCGCATAGCGCCTCTGAGACGACTTTAACTACTGCGTGCTGCAGTGCCTCACTGCGACCGTTGCTCGTTGTAGCTTCATTGGGTGGACTATCAGCCGACGTCTCACGGAAACGTTGTCGGAGTTTCTCGATTAGCAGGCAAGGCAATGCAAGACAGCAAGATGAACGAAGCCTACCCGGGGGAAAAACTGTGTACGAACCAGCTACGAAACAGTGGAAGCAACTTTTTGTCGGAACCAGAAGATTAATATAGAGGCGTTCAAACGTCAGGTTGACCGTTTTTTTAGGATCCGGCCAGGGTCGGTGGCGAGAATACTCGAGGGGCCGCCCGGTGCAAATTGTGACGTTGGCTGGAGGGAGAGAACCCATACAACCCAAAATGGTGGCAGGCCAACAGGTCCATGTGTACCGGAGATTTCTTCTGGTCCTGACCGAATCTGGGAAATTCCTCTATAATATACCCTGGCCTGAACAGCGAGAAAACGAGAGATTTATTTGCAGCAGTGGCGGTGGCTTGATCTTGGCATGCAACAATCTGTGACGATAGACTGCGCAGCAGTAGCATATAAGTCGAACTTTGAGTGCGTGAGCCCCTCCGAAGAAAAGTTCATCACACTAGTTGCAGGCTACTTAGCCCGGGTCTCTGGGTCGCGTCCCCCTCCTTCTCTTGGTCGCCTGGTCTTGCGTCTTGCTGGTCGTTGTCTTCTTAACCATGGTTAAGCGCAAATGGTGTCAGCCGAAGCTGGTAAAGCTTCGGCGCCGCCCGTGTTATGTTTGTCTAGCAGCGGCTGCCAAACATCTCCCGTGGCACCGCGCAAGGTGGTTTAACGCTCTTTTGTTTACGTTTCGATTGCTTTCGATGGGGGCATGCGGAAACACTTGAAGCGGCGCGTGCGGAGCCCGCGGCTCGATTCTCGCTGTCGACGATAGGATCACGCCACCTTTTCACACAGGGCTCCCGGAGGCAGCAAAAGCACAGACGCGGGTTGCTGATTGCTGGTTCTCGAAGAGGCTGTGCCTTCGCCTTGCTCTTCCTAACCTAGACAAGCAGAATTGTCTAAGGGTTGGATTGTTGTCCCCCACCGTGTTACCCTACTGATGGAGAGAGCCCATCGGGCCAGCGCATTCCGACAGCAATACGGGGTAGCACGAGAGGAACTCCCGTTTCTAGTCCCTGGCGTCAAAAGGTGAAAGGGTGATGTCGCCCGTGTGCCAAAGAAACGCTTGGAGCGGCGCGTGTTTCTATAGTATTTCACTTCAGTAGGTGACGCAAGGGTTTCTGACTCCCGCGATCGTAAGCAAGCACATAACTCAAGAGGTCCAGTCAACTATTCCCTGCAGCATTTGCATACTTTCAAAAAAGAAAAAGTAAAGGGGAATTTACACCGGGCGGGAACAAAGTGTTCGCGTGTCCTCTTTTTGCACACAGGAAGCGTTGGCGGCCGCCGACTCTTGTGTAGGGACAACACTTGATCGAGTTCTAGATTGTAGATTTTGCGGCATTAAAAAAGATATATTTCGTAGGGGGGTGGGGTGGCCGGCTACATTGGATGAGCACACTTTTCCACAAAACTTCCCAGAAATTCCCAGAATTTCGTTCTCTTTCACGCTTTTTCACGCTTTTTCGTCGTCTTGTTACGTTAGTGGGGAGTCATTTGCATGCAAATGAGTACCACACTACGCCAGCTTTTCGCTACGTGACTCCAGAAGGGTCACTTTTTCCGCGCTTTCGGCGCGGCGCAACTCTAGTCGGCTGCAACTGTTGTTGGCAGTTGCTCACGATCTCATAATCCGAAAAGGAATCGGAGTCTTCGCTTTCTCGCTTGCGCCGATAGGCACGCCGCGATGCGGAGGACGCGAGTAGCCGGGAAGAGCCGGCGGGAGGGCGCGATCGTTGTGTGACCCGTGGAGGGTCGGAACCAGAATCAGTAAAAGGGCCCGAGTCAGGGCCTGCCATCGAAGAGGGCCGGGCGGGGCCGGGTGGGCGCGGTGTGTTCGGGCCGGCGAGGCCAGTGCCGTCGTCGCCGAGATCGGCGCGTCGTCGTCGTCGTGCGCGCAGCGCGGCTGCGGGAGAGGCCGTGGGGGTGCATGGCGCGGGTCGCTTCCTGCCTGCTGGCGGGGGGGCGCGCTTCGGGGGCGACTTCGTCGTCCGCCTCCTCCGGCCACGGCTGGTAGGTGTTCCAGGTGGGGACGGCGCGCGCCGCTTCCGGCCTGTGAGGCCGTCGCTCTCGCCTAGGCTGCGACCGCCACCGCCGCCGCCGCCGCGATCCCCGCCGCGTCCGCTGCCGCGACCGCCGCCGCGTGCGCGGCCGCGACCAGTGCCGCGGCCGCCGCCACCGTCTCCGTCACTGTCGTCTCCGCCGCCTCGGCCGCCGCGGCCGCGGCCACGGCCGCAGCAGCGGCCGCCACGACCACCGCCACCCCCGTCGCCACTGCTGCTGTCGCGGCCAGCACCACCCCTGTGATGCCCCCGTCCGCAGCACGCGTCAGCGTTCGGGCAGGTCCCGCATCGCGTCAGCCGATGCGCCCGGCAGCACTGAATGCGCAGGCCGTCGTCCGGTTGGTGGTGCACCTGGCAGCACTGGTCCACTACAAGGCTGTAGTTTCTCCGCATGCCCGAGCACATTGCGCACTTCTGCTTCGCGCACGCGTGACAGACGGACTGTGAGCGGAGCAGGGGGTCTGCCTGCGACTCCGGGACGAGCACCGGGAGGCGTGGTCGTTGCGGCATTGGTGTGGGCTCGGCCCAGCGCGCCGAACGCTGCGCTCGCCTCGTCGCGTCATAGAGCGGGAACACGTCCCCGCCCCAGTTCTTCCCGTCCCCGAGCGCCGCACGCGGGAAGTTCATCTCCAAGACTTCGAACGTCTCCTCCCCCCCAGCGAAATGTGGCCGCGGTGTCAGACCACCCCACAGCATCGGCGCCCCCAGCGTCCTCATCGAGCCCACCCGGTCCTTCCGCTCGGCCGGAAGCGGCGACGGCAGCTGCAGTTCCCGACACAGGCGGCACAGCGTCGCTAGCATCGTCCAAAGGGTTTTTCCCCTTCGGTTGGCGGCGAGGTTCGGGGGGCCCAGGATGTCGTGCCCGGTGAAGACCTCGAAGTCGACGGCCAACTCGATGTTCGACACTTCGCCAGTGTCCGTCCACTGCAATGCCGACAGCCAGCCCTTCATCGCCCGCATCGTCCGTCCCCCATACGGCCACTTCGGCGGCTCATCCGGTAGGCGCCCGAAGTCAAACAGGTGTCGGACCGCCGGCCGCGACGTTGCCGCCCTCCAGGGGTGGATCGGCTGTACCGCTGCCAGACGGCCACGCTCTGACTCTTCGCGCGCCACGTACACCGACGCCATGAAATGGTGCAAGGCCGCCGCGTCGACCGGCGCGCCTTCCACGATTACCCCGTGCACGCGCGTACAAGACGGCCACCGCGCACGGTCCGCCCGCATGAGCTCAGCAAAGCAGGGGCGGCGGCGAATCTCGTCGTACGCAGGGCACTCCCACCACAAGTGATCCGCCGTGTCGTGGGCGTGGCGGTCACAGTCCCTGCAACACCGGTCCGGCGGCGGGCGCCGCTCACCCGTGGAGGAGCCTCCGTCTTCGCCAGCCTGCTCGTCGAAGCTACCGGACGCATCTGATGCGGTCGACGTCGTCGACGACGCCGTCGTTGACGCGGGAGAGCTCGCCGAACCTTCCGATCCCGCCGCCTCTTCCCCCGCACGCGCATTCCGCCCCCACCGAGCCGCAAGGAAAACACCCCCGGACAGGATGACGGTCAGCGCGCGCCTCACACTGCCGTCGGCCGCCGTCAGACGCAGCCCGTTCGTGCGCCCGCAGTCTACCCCGGCCTGCACTCCGTCGTACGAAGGCCGCTGTCGCGCAAGCTGCATCCACACCTTCCGCCGCAGCTGCGCTCGGACGACGTGGTGCCTCTCGCCTCGCTGCATGCCGAGAAGCCGACGACCCCCCAGCGCCGCAGAACAGAGATCCCCGCCCTCGAAGCCAATGCCCGCGACCGACAGCCCATCCGCAATGGCGATCCCTACCGGCCCCAGGCGCGCCCTCGGCAAAAACGTTTCGTGCCGCTCGTACAACCTCACGATGTTCCGCATGCGCGCACACACGCGTGGCAGCCGCTCGCAGGTGTCGAATAACGCGCACAGAATCCTGTACGGCCGAGCGATCATCGGATCCAGACGGTGACCCTTCGCCAAGATCGATAGCACCGCCGTCACGTTCCTCGACGGGTGCTTGCTCCCAAAAGCGCCCCTCACGATCCGCGTCCGGAGTCCCTTCAGGCGCGTCTGCGTGTACGTCTCGTAGGAGCACCCGGTAAGGACACTGCTGAGCACGTTCGAACTCGCCACCTCGCAGCGGACATCGAACGGAAGCTTCGAGGTGCCCAGCCTGTCTATCAGACCGTCATGTGCGCTCAGACGCGCATCGTTGGCCCGACCCGTTTGGACGCTCTCCACACTCGTTCGCACCCCGAGGATCTTCGCAGCCGTCGCCGTCGCTATGGCCTCGCCGTCCACCTTCACCGCGCTGGCGTACGGACGCCGCCTGCGCTGTTGCGTCGAGCCCGCATGGATGCCCATCGCCAAGGTTTTCGCCATGTTCAGGCGCATCCCGGTCAGGGCACAGAACCGCGCGACGATGTCGACCGCCTGCTGCAGCTCGGCTTCCGCCGCCGCGAAGAGCGTGGCATCATCCGCCAGCGACTCCGACGAAACCTCCGGTACGCGCGCCGACACCGCTCGGAGCACAATCGACAGCAAGGCGTTGATGAGGATCACCGAAAGTGGGCACCCCTGCAAGATACCGTTGGTGACCTCAAACTCGGAGCCCACGCCGAGCGGCAGCTTGAACCGTCGCTTCATGCCGCGGTACATGGCGCGCAGGGGGCGCAGGATGCGCGCGTCGAGGCCCATCTCTTCCCTGCGGTACCCGGTCGAAGCACTTCGCGAAATCGAGTGCGACCATGTACAGCGACTTCGACTCGTCGAGCAGCGTCTCCTCGATCAGCGTCGTCAGCTCCATGAGGACGTCGTCCGTCCGATGCCCTCTGCGGAAGCCGTGCTGCGACGGAAGAATCCAGCCGTCCTGCCACTCCATGACGTCTTGCAAACGCCTGCAGGCCCACAACCGATAGACGCAGCTCGTCACGGTGATTGGCCGCAAGTTCGTTGGCGAGGTGTCGTCGGTCTTTGGTATGAGCGACACCAACGACGTCAGCATACCCTTCGGCCACTCCCCTCGCTCCTCCACCAGATTGAAAAGCGTCGCGAACCCGTCCAGCAGTTCGTCGGGCAGGGCCTTCAGCTCGTCCAAACGCCAGCCGTCCACCCCACACGCCGTAGTCTTCTTCTTCCGCTTGTTGAGCACATCCCGTAGCTCGCTCCCGGTCACATCCCGCAGGTCCATCTGGCGGCGGGGAATAAACCCCTCGAAGGCCCTGCGGAACGCCTCGTACTCGGGCTCTGGGCGTCCTTCCCCGTACATGCGCAGGATCGGGTCCCACGCCTCCTGCAGCACCTCGTCCATCTCCTCGACGTTGGCGGTGAGCCGCCCACCCGCCGTCCGCACCGCATCGGCCGCCTGCCCCGGACCCCCCCGCAGCATCGACACAAGAGACGGCAAAAAAGTGCACGAACATCCGTCCGACCCCCGTCGCGATCATCGTGTGGATGACCCGGTTGCGCACTTCCTGCAGCGATTCGTTGGGCAGCAGGTGGGCCACCCCCGGCTGCCTGGTAAGCACAACGACTCCGCCCCCCTTCTGCCCGGAATGCGGGTTTCCGTGCGGACAGTGCTTGCTGCGCTTCGGCGGTTGCGGCGGCCCCCACAGCGTCTTCCACCTCGACCCGTCGACGGCGCACGGTCTCGCGAGATAATCCGCCGCCTGCGTCTGCTGCAACGCGCTCATCGACGTCTCCAGCACCGCAATCGCGTCTGCGGGCGCCATCGCACGCACCTCGTCAATGTGCAGGGCCAGCGAGCCAACATTAACTGCAGCAAGAGTGAGATCGCGCTTTTTCGTCGTCTTGTTGCGTTAGTGGGGAGTCATTTGCATGCAAATGAGTACCACACTATACAGTGTTTCACAGTGTCTCACGTGGTTCCACTTTCATACACATACGTTCCCAAGAGCGACTGGTGATATCATGTGAAAGACATGGGAGTTTTTGTGAAATTTGGTGTGTCTCCAATGTAGCCGGCCACCCCAGGGGGGGGCTTTCTTGCGATCGAGCACGTGCTTTTGGAATAGTCATGCTCTGCTCAGCCGCACTCGTCCTACCTGCACCGTGTCGGTCCCTAGTGCCACGGACACATAAGGTGGAGCATCACCAGCGCGGAACCTGGGGGTCTGCAGACAGGACACAGGTGTGAGTCTGGTTGCCAGGCGGCGGCCGTAGCCAGGATCGAGTGCAAGAAATACTCGAGGGACTGCCTTGTGCGGGGGAGAAAACAATACAACTACAAATGGTGTGATCGGTATAACCATGGGGTACTACGGGGGAACTACGGGGAACTGGCCTTGGGGTGTCCTTTTTTTTTTTGGTGGTTCTTGAGGGGCATAGGTCTCATGTTTCCCTCAGACTGCGGGGGCTTTGGAGTTAGTTAAAGGGTTTGGGGCTTTTTGGGGGTGTTGGTGGACAGGGGCGCCAGGGGTCTTCAAACCGGCGCGTTTAAATTTAGGGAAAACGACAAAGTGGATTCTATATAACTGGATTACGACAAAGTGGATTATAATCCACTTTGTCGCCAATCCACTTTGTCGCCTAATCCACTTTGTCGCCCCGTATGACGGACCTAAGCTCACTTTTGATGGTTTCAATGAACTCAAACAGCTCAAAATAGTCACTTTCCCTGTGGGAACTTTTTGTGAAAGGGTCCCCCTATATAATTCATGCCGGTTGTCAGAAGCGACAAAGTGGATTATCAAAAGCGACAAAGTGGATTATTACTGGATTATAATCCACTAATAATCCACTTTGTCGTAATCCAGTTATATAGAATCCGTTTTGTCGTTGACCCTAAATTTAACAGAGAAGCATTGCATAATAAAGCTAGACAGCTTTATGAAATGCTTCTCTGTGTTCTAACATCTGCTGCTGTAGCCTAAACGAAATGTGACCCCAATACGATGCAATCGCCTTACAGGTGACTTTTGCATCCGGAATCTCAAGCGAGCTCGAACTCTAAATAAAGCGCAAATCATCTCTCTCGTAAAATGATCGTTTCCATTGAACTGGCTACAAAAGAAAGTACCCAAATAAAGGCACGAAACAAAATTCAAAAGCGTAAAATGCAATTCTGTATCGGCGTTACGTTTCACTGCTTTACGAAATATCTCCAAGTCCGCACGACGGAAGAGCGTGAGGAGAACGACAACAGCGAGACCGAAGAAAGCGACACCATCGACCTGAAGGAAGAAGACATGAAGTACAACGCCGACTTTATGACTAACGGCTCGCTGCAAACGTTCCACGAGTCCACAATACGGCCGCACCTGCTGGAATGCGGAAACCAGCTTGCAGAAAAGAAAGACGCTCCTTTCCTTAGGGGGGCTACCGGTGTCGCACGTCGCTGGTTTTATAAGGAGCGCGACGACGAGACGGAAGTGCTCAACGACGCGGGACTACAAAAGGTCGTCGAAAAGAAGTTGAACCTCCATATAGTGGTCCGTTTGGAGCTGAAAAAGCACTCGGCAAAGCACGTCCGAAAGCACCTGCTAACACACGACGCGGAAGTGCACGACAACTCATACACATCGCGGGCGGACAGTAGCTCGATGATTACGAACAAGTTGGAGGAGGCGCTGTGTGACAGGTTCGGCAAGGTGGGGCTGAAGTTCGGACCCTCTTGGGTGCTTTGTATTTGTGGCACAAAGGTCAGCAACCCGCCGGACAGGCTTTCTGACGGGACGTCGTTTGTACGACACGGTTGTCGATGCCCGAAGTTCGCCAAGAAGCTGTCAAAGAACGCGAAAGCAGACCTAAAAGCTTTCAGAGAAAAAGAAGCTGCTAAAAATAAGAAGAAGGTGGCGGCCAGGAAGGATCTCACAAGGGGCATGTCCGAACAAGAAAAGGCCAACGCCAAAAAGATGTTTGAAATGGTTGGCTTCAAACGAAAGGCAGACGAGGAAGCAGAGGTCGAGAACCCACGCAAAGAGGCAAAAATCTAGCTTTCTGGTGATAGCCTCCATCGTAAAGGCATTTCTTTTTTTGTGTGTTCCCGACGATCAATTATAGTTTTTTGTTGTCTCAATTCTCTTTTGTTCTGGATGTCCATTGGAAGCGACGGCCTGTCTATCCGGCGGCAACTCGGGTATTCGACTAGCTGACGAAGAGAAATTAACGTTTGTAATGTCGGTGTGTTCAAAACCAATGCAGGGGTTTGTTGCAGGAAAAGGAACGAGAGCGAGTCAGGAAAGCCTGGAACAACGGGGAGATGAAGATTGACGTTACTTTCGTGAAGCCGTGTGGAATGCGCCATGAAGGTTTTCTCGTCGAGAATGCTGACTGGAACGCTATCGTAGGACTTGCGAAGTCGGTTGGCTACGCGCTTGCTGGGACATATGTGCGCCTCGCTACCGGCCCCCCTTCAACAGTTTGTCTGGCCGACTGTCCTGTTGTTCTCAGAGAGGACTTGTGGAAGCTCAGTTGCGGCCATTGCGTGCTTGTACCAGTCCTCGACAAGAATCGCGCTGTGGTGACGGACGGCGGAGGCCTGGCCGACGGAGAACTGCGAGGTATCGTAGACAGCCTGATGGCGGAAGATGTCAAGATCCGACGCATACCCCGGGTACTCCTCATTATCCAGCGAGTAAAAGTGAGTCGTTTCAGGGTTGAGCGAGCATGGCAGAGCAACCTGGTTGCGCGTGATATCTCGTTTTTGTGTGCCATCGAAGACAAGGATGTCGCCTTGCAGCACGATAGCACACCTGTTAACGAGAATTGGCATGCAATCCACTTGACAGCAACTTGGATGCAAGGAACATCACAAAGGCACCATTTCCTGAAGGCGTGCCTTTCAACCGTGCACGATGGCAGCATGGTGGAAGACGCAGTGACAGAAATCTGTTGCTACTTCTCGTCTCTCACGCAAGAACTTCGAGGGCTTGGCGTTCTCGGCCCTGATGCCTTTTTCGAGCAAGACCGCTTCTGCTGTATGTTTACGGACCGCGGAGCAGGTGTGGGGGGCCTCAAACAACCCCGGGTATACGAACCAGTGCACAGGTTGCATCGGACGATGAGCAGGGTTGTGACCGAGCTCAAGATTGGGAAGGAGATGACGTTCCTGTGTGCAGCAGCGAACGACGTGGCATCTTCACCTGCATTTGCTGTATGGCTGCGGGAACAGGGCGGCCCGGAGTTGAAAGGTGTGTTGTGGCAGAGGGCGACGACAGGGAGATTCGGAACGTCCTGGGCAGCCGCGTGGTCTCTATCATGCACCGTTGGTCAGAAGACCCTATTGGGATGGTACTTGGACTTCCTCGGCAGCTTTGATGAAACGACAGAGTATTCGAAAAAAAAGAAGAATATCGTCATGTACCTGACTCCTCGTGGTACCCAGGAGCGCTTCCGTCGAATAGGTTTAGCATTTGAGATCATTGCATATCCGGCGTTGAGGCGAATCTGGCAGTACGCTGGGGAAGAAGTACTCGACGACGACTTTACTGCCGGCTTTGCCAGCGATTTGATGGCTACCCTGGGTCTCTATTTCACAAAAATTCGAACTGGAAAGGACATTTTCGGGAATCCGCTGTGGATGGAAAAAGCGAGACGAGGTGTGACATTTCCTACGAAGGCCCCGGAAGTAAAGTTTGTGTGCCAGCGGAACTCCGTTCAGCAGTTCATTCGGCGTATGAAAGCCCACTTAGACGCGGCTGGCTCTATTGCGAGCTATTACGGAGGTCCCGGCGTGCAGATGCCAACCATTAAACCCATAGACGAGGCAACAGATTCAGCTTTCCTGTCTTCTGTTGCCCACAGGTTTGCCTGCGGCATTGTTGCAGAGCTGACCATGTACAGCAAGGCAACAGCGGATACCCCAAGACCCGTAAAGCTAGGACCGAGTCTCATAGAGGGCACCGTTGGATCCATGAAACGTCACCTGCAACAGCAGACAAACACGCGCATCCGCGATGAATGCATCAGGGCAAAGCTATCGAGCACCAACGCTCACCTGAGCATTCACCAGCCCTACCCAAAGACAATTCAGCAATATGCTGCGCAAAGGATAGAAACTATCCAGGCGAGGAAAGACCGATGCGGTTTGCTGAAGTTGACCCACTACAAGGCGAAGCAAGTTTCTCATGACGACAGGAAAAAGTGGCAGGCAGAACGCAATGACTTCATCAAAAGGATTCCTTGGCGATTCGATGCAGACAGTCATTGGCGAAAGGATGCGCTTGTGCAGCAAGCTGAACGGCGAGGTATCAAGTCCTGCCAAAACTGGAGCAAAGACAAGCTTGTGTCTGCATGTCAGGAAGCTGATGAGAAGTTGCTTCTTGACGAGCTAAAACAGCACGCCCTTGCCCGAAGCATGCGATTCCGGGCTAATGTTGTTGCTGGCAAGTTGCTCCATGACCTGGAACAGAAGGATGCAAAAACCGAAGAACCCGAGGCTTTGCCGCGTCCGAGGTCTCCCTCCCGGCAGCGAAAGAAGCAACCCCAAGAAGACGAGCCCCCCCTGAAAAAGGTGCGCTTCGAGACAGCTAATAGCGAGGATAGTGAAAGCAGCGAGGAGATGTAGCGCAGAAACGTCACAGGTTTGCAGACTGGGTTATTTCATCAAGATGTTGGAACCGTTTGACCGTCGAGATCCCACAAATTTCGCTTTCCAATTTCCGGAGGACGTGTGCCGTCTTGTTTTTTGGTCGTTTTATTTTGTTTTTACGCAGTGTCTTCTTCTTCATCCTCTTGGCTTTCCGACCTTCGTGGGCCAAATATCATCAGAATTGTCCACATTGTGTGACAGAAAGGTGCAAAGTCGCTAGGAAGTGCTCGCCAAGATCAAGAATCACAGCCCTGAAGTACTCAGCAAAAACTGAAAAAGCAAAAAAAAAAACGACACCCCCCCCCCTGGTTGAACTACGGGGGAACTACGGGGAACTGGCCCACCGACCACACCAACAAAGTGGGTCTTTTTTGTTGAACGCTAACGCCCGCCACTGAACCCAGATTTACCTGTGTTTCGTGTGGGCTACAGCACATTTACCTCCTTTGATCTATCGCAACTGGCAGTCTCCTCAAGCATTTCCTACAAAGCAGGTGCTTATACAAAAAATCTTTGGGGGTAACTTGGGTGGGGGTCAAAGCCACACAGCGACTGTGGGCCATTCTATTGTTGGAGTGAAAGTTGGAGAGAGGGGCTCAAAATTCGGGGCACCCTTCGTGGTATCTTCTGTTCGGCCACGCAGACACCTGCAGTCTGCGTAGTGGTCCGCTTTAAATCAGCTCTCTTCACCAGAAAGTATTCTTCTTTGCAGCCAGAAGCCGTGAACATCTCCGGAGCTGGGGCTTGCACTGATAAAATTGTTCTTCGCGTGTACAGGGTAAGTTTTCGCTGGCTTCGGTTTCTCTTTCATGTGCAATCGTTGTTCCGGAAATTGTTCCCGTCAGTACAAAGTAACTTTTTTGGTCTTCGCTTTCACCCCCGTGTGTTGTTTTCTCACGCAGGACTGTGACCTGTTGTGTTTGTGTGATTAGTCGTGTAGGGGTAGACCGCACGTCCGTTCAACACGTGGTTCGGTAGTTACAGCACTTGGAATCCCTTCGGTTCTTTGTCTGGCAGCATCGTCGAGCATTCCCTTCCAAGCAAGGTGCTTTTTTTGTTTGTGCGCACAAGCGGAACTCGCCTGCTTTGGTAAGTTTCATGTAGTACGCTGCCAACTACTAATTTTTAGTACCAACAATGCATTGTTAACACAAAAGATTAGGACGGCGCTTTCTTCTTGGTCGTGCGCTAGCGGAACTCACCTGTTTTGGTAAGGTTCATGTAGTACGCTGCCAACTACTAAGTTTTAGTACCTACAATGTGTCGTTAACACGAAAGAAAAGGTGTGAATTTGAAAGATCTACGATGGGGCTTGGACAGACATCCCAGGAGGTCGCAGGCGTTTCTCGCGCAACCGGAGTTGGGGACGGGGATGGCACGCACAGGCATTGGGGACGATAGCTTGCTCGACATGCAATCTCCGCTAGCCGGAGGCAGAAAGACCAAACAAAGCCTTGCGCAACAAACCGTAACTGAAGGATGGAAACTGGCTTGGTTTTCCCGCACGAATCTACGAAGGGCCTCTGTTTTCGATTAAACCGTCGTTGAGAGATACTTCAGACTAATTCAGGTGTGCTTGCAGCTAGTCTACGACCCATCTCTTTCACACGACCGCGGATGACTTGTGACCGGTGAAACGACACATCCACACGGTGAGGTGCAGCCTCGGAAGCTGGAGTTAAAGAGAGTGCGCCCGAGCCGCCCGATAAGTGGGTGTGCTGCAACCAAAACGCGTGTAAATCCGCACCCGAAAAAAAAGCGGAAAGAAAGCGGGCGACGCCCGCTTTTTTTAACTCCAGCTTCGGAGGCTGTACTCCACCGCGCAGGCTCCAGGGCGCACGAGCTTCCTCGATGTGCACATGGTTCGCTGAGGACAGAAAGGCCCCACGGGGTGATGATCCCCCTACTGTCTCACGATTCGGGGAATGTATTCTGATGATCCGTGTCACACGATTCGGGGGTTGTATTTTTGACGAAAGCGATCGCCTTTTTTGCAACAAAGGTACCCCCAGGGTATTCGTTCAGAGGTTCCTGGGGGTTTCCAGATTGACCGTTTTGTGAGGGGTGGTTCTGGGGGCATTTTAGTCAATGCAGTGCCTTTATTAATCTACCGACCGGGATCCAAAGCCAGCACCCGTGGGTTGGGGACGTCACCGTCGACAGCATCGTTTTCTGCAGGGTTCGCTGCCTAGCTAGCTTCTTTCTTTCTTCAATACTTCGGCGATTACTACTGTTTTGACCGGCCCTGAGGCGGGTGTGTGTGTGTGTGTGTGTGTGTGTGTGTGTGTGTGTGTGTGTGTTGTAGACCTGTTTTCACGTGCTGCCTTCCTGTGCGTGAGGCATCCACGTGTGTGTGTGTGTGTGTGTGTGTGTGTGTGTGTGTGTGTGTGTGTGTGTGTGTGTGTGTGTGTGTGTGTGTGTGTGTGTGTGTGTGTGTGTGTGTGTGTGTGTGTGTGTGTGTGTGTGTGTGTGTGTGTGTGTGTGTGTGTGTGTGTGTGTGTGTGTGTGTGTGTGTGTGTGTGTGTGAATCCTTTATCCTGTCCCGAGTTTATTCCTCAATCACATGCAACCCATGCTGTGCTGTGGATTTCCCAAATGGCAGCAAAACGGTGAAACAAGAAAACATCATATCGTATCCGTCAGGCACAGAACATGAACCAAGAAGAAAGGAAAGAAAGGGCCGAGAGACGGCACGAATAACTGGGAAGGAGGGAGTGCAAACAAGAGATGGACAAAAAGCTGGACGCCTACGCTCCGTGGTTCGCCGCCCCGGTTGGAGATCTCCTCGATGTCCTCCGTGGTCACCACACGGAGGTCCGGAACGCGTGCGCGCGTCAACCAGACTGCCGCTACCATAGCCGCCTCCCGAACGAAACCCTGCAGCTCCAACAAGTCCACAACTGCCTTTGACTGTTCCGTGGTCAGCGGCATCGCCTGACTCGGTCGGATCATGACCGAGAGCCGCCGCAACGCCTGCGACGCTTGTTGCACGCGGCGGGTCCGCACTCCGCGAACCCCTCGGTCGGCCAAAGATTTCATGAGCCGCGCCAGGTAGTTCCTGACTGTCAGCGGCTGAGCACTGCCGAGACGGCTCCACGCAAAACGGATGAGAGCCAGGTCGACGGGAGTCTGCGGGGACTCGGTTCGCACGAAATCGGCAAACTGCGCGAGAAGCCTGTCGGCCTCGCCCACGTTCCTCGGACCCGTGGCAAAAAGGTGTGCCCTCTCCGGGGGAATATTCTGCGCAATGGCGCGCGCCAGCTGATGTCCGTCGCGAATCAGGAAGAGAGAATGTTCGAGGCGGGCGTTCGCAGAAACCGTGCTGAGAGGTGGACAGAGGCGGAGGTCGTTTACTTTCGACCACCCTGCTGTTTCGTGCTGCCCGCGCTCCCTGCCCTGCTCTGCGCCTTCCGGCGAAAACCATGGCGAGCATGGGGCCCGCGGTCTCCGCCTCGAGAGCGTCTGCGGGGGTGTGCAGAAGGAGACGGAGGAGCTGCCGCGGCCTCTGCCGCCTGTTTCGCTCGCTTCATGCGTTGGGGCAACAGGGCGGGGTCCTCGAGGGCGTCTGCGTAGGCATCCGCCGCCTGGTACCCCAACTTTTCCCTCACCCGCCAGTACTCCATAAACTCGCTGACTCGGGCGAGGACCGCGGTGTCGTCTTCGTTGCCCAAGACCATCGTGGTCAGAGACAGCAGCTGCCTGTAGGCGGTGGCAGCTGGCACCTGCTCCGGAGACCTTCGCTCCAGCTCGGTGACGAGGAGCGGACGAAAATCCGGCTGCTCGTCTGCGTACGAAGGCCATGCGGCCCCGTCGTGCACGATGGCTCTCACAGAGCCGGCGTCGACGCGGGGTCGGCTTTCCCTGTGCGTGGGCACCGGGTCCGGGAGCACGCTAGGCCGGACATCGGCTCTCCCTCTCTCGTCGCTGACCGCGAGCGTCCAAAACTGCGCCAGATCCGCGTGTGTCACGAACTGGAAAGCGTCTCTCCCCAAAACGACGAGGGTCGCCCCGTCCGGCCCCATGTTCGTAACCACGGCCGTGGCGGTTCCGTCGGTGAGCTTGACCCCGAGGTATAAACCCTCAAGACGCTGCGGAGCCGGAAGCGAGGTCCCGGCAGGGCTCTCCTGCGAGCCGTTCTGGGGTGTGGACTCGAGGCGGCCTACGCGGCTGGCGACGTCACCCAGCAGCGCCATCATCCGATCCAAGCGCGCCTCCAAAGCCGAACCAATGGCCGGGGGTGCGACCGGAACCGGAACACCTGAGGGATGATTCCGGGCAACGCAGCGGCGCAAACCTTCCACATCGGCCTGCTCCAGCTCCAAGGCGACGCCAACCAACGAGGGGGCGCTGACACTACCGATCTCGGCCATCGGGACCGCCAGCGCATCGGCCAAAACTCCCCGCAACTGCATGATGGATGCATCGTCACACTGGCCCATAACCCGGACGCAGCCGGCCCGCATGTCGCCGACATCAAGGTTGCGGCGATGTCTCGGCTCTGAACCGAACTTTTTCTTCCAAGCAGCAGCGAGGGGTGCCGGGAAGTAAAAGTCGTACCGTTCTCTGTCCGGGAGCGGAGAGCTTGGCGGGGCAGACATTCTTCGGGAAGGAGGGAGTGCAAACAAGAGATGTAAGGCAGTGCGGTTCCTTTTTGGCCTGTTCGTTGTTTGCATCAACCAGCCTTTCCAACCTCGTAAAAGAGTGGAGAAAACAAGAATACATCGCCCTTCTCGTGGACAGGATAGGATTCCACTTGACGCGCCTTCGGCGCTCAAGCTAGCTTGCTAGTATGTGTGTGTGTGTGTGTGTGTGTGTGTGTGTGTGTGTGTGTGTGTGTGTGTGTGTGTGTGTGTGTGTGTGTGTGTGTGTGTGTGTGTGTGTGTGTGGTGTGTGTGTGTGTGTGTGTGTGTGTGTGTGTGTGTGTGTGTGTGTGTGTGGTGTGTTGTGTGTGTGTGTGTGTGTGTGTGTGTGTGTTGTGTGTGTGTGTGTGTGTGTGTGTGTGTGTGTGTGTGTGTGTGTGTGTGTGTGTGTGTGTGTGTGTGTGTGTGTTGCGGACCGTTTTAACGTGGTGCTTCCCTCCACGAAAGTACGACTACGCTTGTGTGTGTGTGTGTGTGTGTGTGTGTGTGTATGTGTCTGCTTCCTCGCATGTGCGTGAAGGTGTTGGTTGGGCTTCAAATATTTCGCGCATTTTCCATCCAGCAAGGGAGGATGTTCTCTATCATTTGGGGGGTTTCTTTTTTTTGATAATTAGAAACACAGGAGGTGGGACGGCGGGGGTGGATTAGGGGATGAACGACTGCGCGCGTGCAAGGAAATGATGACTAAAAACCCCCCTGTGCCGATCGAGTTGATCCATCCGAATCGGATTCGGCCTTCTGGCGGTGTCGGTCGAGAAACTTGCTGCGCCGAGAAAGAAGTGCAGACGGTTTCCGCGCCACGGGTATGAGGTCTTTATCGACGTCGACAACATGACGTACGAAGAGCTGCTAGAGCTGCAGGAAAGCATCGGGCATGTGCCGCTGACTAGTATTACTGCAGCAGGATCATTACCAAAGATTTCAATTCTGACTGGAACGAGGAAACGACTTTCCGATTGCTGGGGATTTTCGATTTCCTTCATGACCATGTTTGAATCCTCGGTCTCCAATCTGTTTGAAAGTCGGTTGATCGGGGTGACATCAATTGCACGTATCGGTGGATGTCTTGGCTTACAAAACGCCAACCATCCTCGCTTCCCCTCGTTGAGATCTAGCCGGCGGAAGCGGCCGAGACGATGTGTGCGATCTGTCAGATGAACATGGACCCCGGTGATCAACGCCGCGTGCTGCCTTGTGACGACAAGTTCCACTAGACACTTCCACCAGTTCCAGCTTCGTTCGCTGGCTGACTGAAGCGCCCGCGTCCGCCGGGTCGTAAGAATCGTCGGTGCGGAGGAAGAAGAAGTCTCGGTCTTAATTTAACTGCTCAGGAATCTTCGATTGTCCGTCATGACCAGGTTTGGATCCTCCTAGTTTCCAGTCTATCGAAGTTCTCCAGTTGCCTCTGGAAGCATTGGTAATTCTTCCGACCCATTCAATCGTCGCCTCCACGAACGCTGGCACATGACCGGTTGCATGGTGCTCAGCGCTCGCACAAAGTGCATGCCTTGCATGACGGTGTCAGTGTCGGGGATGCTTTCTGCTTACAAAACGCCGTAGTCCACGCGATGGTTCGGTGTTGCATAGCAGCATGTGAAACCTCGTGGCAAGCTGGTCGCGGAAACCACTGTCATGCCTATATTCTTTGATTTATTTCTTCTCGTACACTTTCACGGAGAAACTACGCTTTTCGGCCTGCGAACAAGGCCCTCGCCGGCGCGCCCTGGCGCTTCTTGACGGAAGTGGTCGTTCGCTGGAAGGCGGCGGGCTTGCCCGCGGTGCCGGGGGTCACGTGGGTCTGCGAGCTCAGGGCACGCTTCGGCTTCGCGGCGCCCGGCGGCGGGATCGCGGAGGCGTGGGGAGGCGGCAGCGGGTGCTCCCGCGCCTCGTCCTCCGAGGCGCCGGCGTCGGCCGGGTCGTAAGAGTCGTCGGTTCGGAGGAAGTAGAACCCGGTCTTCTTGCGCCCCACCCATTCAGCCGTCGCCTTCACGTACGACGGCACGTCGATGACAGGTTGCATGGTGCTCAGCGCTCGGACGAAGTCGACCATGCCTTGCATGACGGTGTCCGTATCGGGGATGCTTTCACCTTGCAGATCGCCGTAGTCTTCCACGACTAAAGCGTTCGGGATGTGTGGGCGTACGACCAGGTGGTCGTTGTCGATGACGAGCGTCGTGCTCAGGTGGCGCCTGAGCTTCAAGATGTCTTTGACATAGTCCCTGCGGTTGCCCCACCCGGCGGTGTCCCACGTGACGAGGTAGTCGAAGTGCTGCGCAAGCCCGGGGATCTTCTTCAGAACGAACCGCGCCTGCGCTTCATTGCTCGCCGTCCACAGCACCCGCTCGGCCCTGCACTTGCCGATCGCCTCGAGGGACTCAAGGAGGCCGGGCCGGGGCACCACAACGTCTTGCGGCGAATGCGCGTTCACAAGCGTCTGCGATTGCGTTTTAGTTTAGAGTTAAAGTTCGTTTATTGTCGGTTTTGCCCCGGAGTCCAAAACTGTCGGATTTAGTGTTGGCCTAGCACCGGGAACAATAATGCAATATCGGCCTATTATCGCTTGATAGCGGAATCGAGCTTCAAGATGTCTTTGACATAGTCCCTGCGGTTGCCCCACCCGGCGGTGTCCCACGTGACGAGGTAGTCGAAGTGCTGCGCAAGCCCGGGGATCTTCTTCAGAACGAACCGCGCCTGCGCTTCATTGCTCGCCGTCCACAGCACCCGCTCGGCCCTGCACTTGCCGATCGCCTCGAAGGACTCAAGGAGGCCGGGCCGGGGCACCACAACGTCTTGCGGCGAATGCGCGTTCACAAGCGTCTGCGATTGCGTTTTAGTTTAGAGTTAAAGTTCGTTTATTGTCGGTTTTGCCCCGGAGCCCAAAATTGTCGGATTTAGTGTCGGCCTAGCACCGGGAACATTAATGCAATATCGGCCTCGCTTGATAGCGGAAGAGGTCGTTGACGTAGTCCCTGCGGTTGCCCCACCCGGCGGTGTCCCACGCGACGTAGTCGAAGTGCTGCGCGAGCCCGGGGATCTTCTTCAGAACGAACCGCACCTGCGCTTCGTTGCTCGCCGTCCATATCACCCGCTCGGCCCTGCTTTTGCCGATCGCCTCGAGGGACTCAAGGAGGCTAGGCCGGGGCACCACAATGTCTTGCGGCGAATGCGCGTTCACAAGCGTCTGCGATTGCGTTTTAGTTCAGAGTTAAAGTTCGCTTGAAATTCCGGGGGTTTTAGGGTCTCCGTGTGACCGTTGACACTTTTTTGTCGTACAACACACGAATGATATAGTGTGGTGTATCGGATTTGGGTCTGTTCACCTGTGTTTCGTGTGGGCTACAGCACATTTACCTCCTTTGATCTTTTGCAGCTGGCAGCCACCTGACGTATTTCCTACAAAGCAGGTGTTTTGTTTGTGTGTGCCGGTTGATCGTTTTCCCACTTGTATTTACCCCCTGTGTGTATTCAGGTGAGGAATTCTGATCAACCACCAAAACACGCTGCCTACGTCTTTTTAGTCTGCACAATACATTGAAGGGCAACCCACAAGATTGTTGTTGTGTCGTTTGTTTGTACGTGCCGGGGGAGGATTAGCCTGTTAGTGAGTGATGGTGAGTGAATATGATCGGTAGGCTAATCTTCTCCCAAACACGCTGCCAGCGTTCTCTTTCGTGTTTACAATTAACCCTTTACCGACCGGGGGGGGGGGGGCGGGGCCTTGTATAATGGTTTAGCTTGAAGGGAATTGGAAAGGTTGAAAAAGGTTTTGGGGTCACCGTCGGTTTGTGTTTTTTTTTTTTTTTTTTTTTTGGGGGTAATTATTTTTTCGGGGTTCGCGTAACCCTTCTTTTCCGGAAGATAACGTTATCTTTTCTTTTCTCTCTGGCGCTCTTTTTCTCTCTATCTCTCTCTTTGGCTAGCAAAGCGACTATTGCGACCGACACCACGACCACACCCGTAATGAATGTGATCAAGGGCCCCCCACGTTCTACATGTTGAGCAGGGGTTGCCATGTAGCCCGTATCGGTCTAAGCCTTCATTGTAACTTCCATAAGTAACCCCGTTGGGACGGGTCCGACGGTCCGTTAGTCATCAGCGACATCGGGCGGGAAAAAGAAAACAAAAAGAAAGGGGTAAAAGGTGGGTGTGTGGTGGATAAGCTCGTGGTAGGTTGTTCGGAAATAAGTACAACCTCAAACTACGCCTAGCACAGGGCCAGGCGGTATATGCGTGCCTCCATCCTCTCATGTTAGTGTGCGTTCACCCGTACAGACACTTCGAGTTCTCCCGTTCGTCAGGGTAAACGGGTGCGGAGTGTAAAACAGACCAGCCAACAATCAAGAATCCGATGAGGCTGAAACGACGTGGATCAGAACCTCACATCCGCGAGTCGGCAACGTCTCTCATGCGCCCGGAGTCCCCTCAGACCTTGAAACTTCTGGCCATCCCTCGTAGACTCGATGGAGCAGTGTTGACATCGCAGCACTGGGGACTCCGCCAACTGCTCAAGCAACTGACCATGCGGTGTCAGACATTGGGAGTTCGGTAAGGGCGGGCAGGATGGTGAACTACCAAGGGGGTAGAGTAAGTCAGGTGATCCTTCCGACTGTCGGCCCATCAAATTACCAGCTGAATTTGGGGGTGCAGACGAGTCGGGCAGTCGATCTTGAGTAGGAAGCACCATGGAGGGTGACGGGGCACGGACTGTCATGTTGTGGGCACTCCGGGAGATCCGGACAAAAGCCGCGAGGTAAACGTCACCCCACGGAATGTCGTCGACGAAAGTAACTCGCAGGTCGTCGAAGAGGATCCATCCGGGGGGGGTTAGGGGGGGGTCAATCTACTGATTAAAAGTGTCCCAATGGACCATTTTTCAACCTTCAAATATAACGACAAAGCCGGCTCCGAAAACTGGATTTTCGGGTGCAAAACACCAACTCTGCACGAAATACCGCTGGATGTGCACCCAACGGGCGTTGGATGGTTGCTGAACAAGGGTGTCAAAAATGCTGTCCAAAGTCGTGCCACCCTTTTACCCCAGGCTACTTCAACCGCCAAAATTCACTTTAAATTCATACTGGGAGACCAGGAGGCCCTCATCTGCGGTGGAAAACACCAGCAAAAACGCTATTTTTCTACGCCAGACTTCTTCGGGGGAGGGGAGACTGAGTTTAACGATCAAAGAGAGCATCACCGTGCTGCAGCCGTAAGTCAACGCTGATGCCTTTGTACGGCAAGGCACTTGCAGCCCCGTCGCGGGATTGACCAGCTCCGTGCGTTGCATTTTCAAAAGAAGCCCCTCAGGTAGACGTAAGGTCTAGTTTGTGCCACCTTGGCAGATGTGAAGGGGTGAATGCTGCTTCTGAATCGTTGCAAAAACATTCGTGTCGTCCTCATAGGCGGCACGCATTACCGGAGAAGAGCTGCTCAGACCAATGTTCGTGCAGTTCTGGGACACGCTTTGTGGAAAGTGAGGTAAGGAAAACGGCTTCGACATTTTTGCACGCACGACAAGCACAGACGGTAGCCCCGTTGTCCCCGCTTTCCCTGGATCCGAGCCTGTCCTTCCCTCCCACACGTAGGAGTATCGTGTCCTTCAGCACTCTGCTGAAGATAAATTCGAGCCTTCAGCACAAGCTGTTTTGCCATTGTATGGGCGTCTCCGCGACCAATGAACCCCCTTTCTTCTTGTATTGGTGAGGCATGGTGCGCGAGACAAGCGTTTTTTTTCTGCTTTTTTGCTGCCTGTGTGGTGGCTTTTGAGCTGCAATACCACCCACCTTTGGCAATTTTGCGGTGGGGTAAAAGGGTGGCACGACTTTGGACAGCAATTTTGAATTCGCGTTTTATACTCGTTTTAGGGCTCTACACTCGATTTGAAGCTCGAAAACCCTGTGGAAACGACGACGTGGGGTGCTCTACAGGGGGCCAGGTCCCTAGGAGGCCCTGGTGTGATGAACTTTGAAAAATGCCCAATTGGGACACAGATTGACCCCCCCTAGGGCTAAGTTGGATGGAAACGCCGTTTCTTTTAGTTTTTTCGAAATATGGAAACGGAAACGGAAACGGAAACGGAAACGTTTCCGTTTCTTTTAAAAAAAACGCCGGAAGGTCATGCTGAGGGGTCCTATAGGATACCACTTCGCGGGTCCTTCTGTGTGTCCGTCAGGTGTCCGTTTCCAGCCAAATTTTGGCTTTCCTTTCAGAGGGCGGGATCACCTTCTTCTTTTGATCTACTAGCGGGCACTTCTCTTCCTCCGTCTTCTGGCGGGCTCTCTGACTCTTCAGGGCCCTTCCTGGGCTGTTCTTCGACTTGGCTCGGCCCCTTCTTGTGTGTCGTCGCGGTCTCGTTTGTGCAGAGCAGTCGCTGATGCTCACCGCTTTCTTTCATCGGCGATCTGACACGAGCAAATAGGTAACCACAAGCTAATGATGCAGAATGTCGTCACATGCGGATGCTGAGGTTTTCTGACACCAGATTCCACTCTTCTGTGCCTACCACTTCGTCCTCTGCTGCTTCCAACCCACGTTCTCATGTTTACTTGTATCGGCAGCCGTGCCGAGTGGGGCTTTTTGAATCTGCCGTCCTCTTCTGCATTGTCGGTGGGGTTCTTCCTGCCGTCGCTGTCTATGCTCCGACAACACCGCCCGATGGTGCCCCTTCCGGTGACGGTTGCCACCCGTCGTCATATGCAAGGTGCACTGTGGCAAGCGATGTTTAGCGCACACGTTACTGCGTGGCCATCGCTTTTCTGGCGGGTTCAACATTGCCCCGGCATACGTGTGCCCTTCTCACCTCCTGATGCTGATTGCACTCCCTCTTTGTCTTACGCCGCCGAAAAACCCCGGTCTTGTAGCCTGTGGCGCGGCGGTGCTCCCGCTGTCCTGAACGACCGTATCTGTATAGCCTATTATTGGAAGCGGATGTGCTTTCCCGATCGTCTTCAGCGCGTTGGCCAACGGCCTCGCATAACAGAGCATCGTCGCTACAACAGCCATTGGTATAAAGAGCTGCAGACCTCAAAGTCATCACAACCGGATGCGTGTGGTTGCGTCTGCTCCACGCGGTCGCAACTCTTATGCTTCTTTCCTCCCTCTTTTTCAAAGCGACCTTGTCCATGGTTTCGCACTGGATTGCGGGGCCCGCCGTTCGACACACATTTCCGGTCGGACCTTCAGCCAGTATACTAGTGGCATACCAGCCGTTTCTTTTGAAAAGAAACGGCGTTTCCATCCACCGCCAAAAAGAAGGAAACGGAAACGGAAACGGAAACGGAAACGTTTCCAACGTTTCCATCCTACATAGCCCTAGGGGGGGGGTTATTCTGAGGAAATTGCCTATTTTCGGGTACACTTCGTCCGGGGTGTATCAAGCCGCCGACAGCAAGATTTGTGGCATCCGAGGGGTGGAACTAAGCGCATTTTCGTCGATCTTTTCATTGCGGCCATTTGCCGCAACAGGTATCCAGGCTTTTTGCCGTGCGAAAGCTGTTCCAGGTCGGCAGGGTGTGAAGTTGTTTCCCGCTATTCATTGGTCCTGCAACCATCGTCGAGTGCGCTATTGGTTCGCAGTGTTCTTCTCGCCTCTCTCCGGGTTCGTTTCGGTCGCTGCCTCCCATTCGTGCTGGTCTTGTATCAGGCACTCATGTCATGTTCGGCGTGCAGGGGGGCCGGGCCGTCGCAAAAGTATCGTGTCCGGTTGGCCAGGCGTTGCTCAGCCAGCCACCTGGAAACTTTACGAAAGAATGAGAGTGAAATAATAAGCTCTGCCACGGAAGGTATGAAGAGAGACGAAATTGGTAGCGAGATTGCACTCCTACGCGTCGAAAAAGTAGAAGGCGATCCAAGCACAGCCTCAGGTCTTGCGCTTGTTGTGCGCAGGGCTGTTGTTTGACTGGAGACTGCGCTTCCTCCCGCGCTTGAATGGGCGCCCGTTGGGATCCTTGAGTCGGCGCTGCGCGTCCTTCAAGTTCGGGTCGTCGAATTTGTGGTCCTGCTTGGTGTGAAACCGCCCAAAGCAGGGTGCAGGGCACAATGGCACACCACACTGCTTGCACATGTATTGGACGTCCTTGCGCTGCACGTGGCACTTGCAAGTCGTCCGGCGGTCCAGGGGCACAAGGTAGTGGGTTTTACCGTCAAGCCGGCACGGATGATCGTCAGCACGTGACGGAGTACTTGGCGAGAATGGGGTCGACGGTGCGCTGTCCTGCTGCGATTTGGTGGGAGTCGTGGGTTCGGGGCCGGCACTTACCTCATCCGGTTCTGTGCTGCTGTCATCGGCAGGATCTGCGTTCAGGAGCCCCGCAATAAGCGCACGCTTGAAGTTAGCGAAGGAAAAGCTCTGCAGATCGTCTTTGTGGAGATGTTTCCAAATAACAGATGCGTTGAGGCACGAAACTTCCAACAAGTAGAAGAAAAGCTTCAGGTACCACCTCCGACCCTTCATGAGCCGGCCACAACTGGCCATGAGCTGGTCGCTGAGGTCGACACCGCCCATGTACGCGTTGTAGGACTCGACGATATCGGGTTTTTGCACTGGTTCCTTTCTTCCACAAGAACCTTTGGGTCGTCTCTGGACCTCAGTTGTGGATGCCCCGATCGGGAGGGTGGACAACATTTTGACCTCCCGTTTGTCGTGCCACTCCACGTAAGTGACCGGTCCGGATTGCATGAAAAAAGAGTCCCCACGCTGCGGTGCCTTGGCCTTCTCGATCTTACTTGGTCGGCCACGTTTCTTCTCCTTTTTCTCGCGAAGTAATGGGAGCCCTTTCCGGTTCGACCGTACTGTACCACACGAATGGAACCCCATGCTGGATAGAGCAAGCATTAGTGGGACACTGGTATAGTAGTTGTCGAAATACAGCCAGTGCCCACGCTGTGCGTACTTCCTGGCAAGGTGAAGCATCTCACGACAGCCTTAGTCGGGAGATCTGTCTTTCCGGTAGCTCGCCATGCAAGTGCACGCCACAACGCGATGTAGGCGCATTCACACCCCTTCTGCTCGTTTCTCAGTCTCAGTGTCACCCCGGGTATGGACCCGAATTCGCGCCTGCTTCGGTGGTCGTCGTACTGCTCCAGGGAATCAACGACGGTGCACGTGCGAAAGGTGTCCGCAGGCAACTTTCTCAGGAAGTCATCCACAGGCCCCATACCCTCTGTCCACCCATCTACCGGCTGCTGAGGCTTCCCAGTCTGCTTTTCAGGTTTCTGCGCACGGGAAGGGGACTTTCTCGGCTTCACCTCTTCCTCATCCGTCGACGAGCTGTCCGACTCTGTCTCGGACGATGTGCTTTCTGAATCGCACACTTCATCACTGACAATCACGCCTTTCCTGACCATTTTTTGCAGTTCTTTTGTTCAGTCCGCAGTTCTGTCCTGCTCGTTTTTTTGGTACCGGTGCTGATATTTCAAAATCCGTGTGTGACTGGCCCAAGAAAACCTCCCAGTTTTCTGGGGACACTTCGAGTTCTAGCCGTGAAAAAAGAGGGGGGGCAGGCACTCTTTTTTGTCGGCAGTTGCTTCAATGGAAAGATACGCTAAGAAATCTTTAAAATACGTCCCTTGGGTGCCGGATTAACCACAGGGGCACCCTTCGGGAGCTACTCATGATATTCGCTGCATTATCTACGCATATATGCGTAGATGGTCGGTAAAGGGTTAATTGTTATTACGGAAATACTCGAGGGACTGCCTTGTGCTCATTTCGAAGAAGGCTAGAGGGGGAGAAAAGAATACAACTACAAAGTGGGTCTTTTTTGTTGAACGCTTACGCCCGCCACTAAACCCAGATTTACCTGTGTTTCGTGTGGGCTACAGCACATTTACCTCCTTTGATCTATCGCAACTGGCAGTCTCCTCAAGCATTTCCTACAAAGCAGGTGCTTATACAAAAAAAAAAAAGGATGTCCGTTCTTCGCACACCTGGTCGAGGTCGAAGACGACGGTCAAGCTGTGCGAGTGGTGCCGTGCGGGCAGCGGGAGCGAGCCGACGAACGTCGGCTGGTGCCGGCGGGCCGGCAGGGGTTGGGTCGCGGTCGCCGAGCGCCGCTTCGCGGCACCGGGGCTCTTGCTGTGCTGCGACAGCAGCGACGCCTTCGCCGCGAAGTCCTCCGGCGCGCCGGCCGCGCCGCCGGCCAGCCCGTTCGGCTTCGAGAACGTCAGCGAGCTCGGCTGCTGCGCCGGCACCCCGCCCCGCCCCCCCTTCGCATTCCTAGGAGAACCAGCCACCGGCCGCTGCTGCTGCTGCTGCTGCTGCAACTGCGGCTGGTGGCGGAGGTAGGAAGTTGGAGGGGGCGCCATGACCTTCATGATCTCAGCCGCGCTGGCAGAGGTGCCAGCGCCCGCGAATTTTCCGGTTTGCGGCTGTTGCTGCTGCGGCTGCTGTGAGACCACTGCTGCTCCGAGCTCGCGCAGATCGTCTTCGACGCCGACGCCGCCGCTGCCGCCGCGCGCCAGCCCGCCCTTCTGCGCCGCCGGCGCCGGCGAGGCGTGCCTCCGGGGCACCGGGCTTTGCGACTGGCCGGAGAGGCTCAGCCCGCTGTCCACCGGCGCGGCCGGGATTGCGTCGTCCCCGCGCGGGGCCGCAGGCTGCGGCAGACCTTCCGCGGCGGGGCGTGTCCTGGCTGGCGGCGCGGGGCTTGCCGGCGCTGACGTGTTGACAAGCCCGCCGTGCGCCTTCGGGCTCTCCGGCGGGTCGGCTGCCGCGCGCCTGTTCACCAGCGCCGCCGCCAGCTCGCCGACGCCCCCCGCACGGGTCTGCTGCGGCTTGCTGCCCCCATGCGGCGCCGCGTCCGCGGGGGTCGTTGTGGATGGTGCTGGTTTCGCGGAATCAGGAGAGGCAAGGAAGCTCTTTTTCGCGTCGGCGGGCGCGGGCGCGTGCAGCGGCGCCCGGCCGTTTGCAGCCGGAGGGGAGTGCGCGGGGCCTCGCGAGGTGGCCGGCTGCTTTTGGTACGGAGACGCGGGCGACCGCTGCGTCGCGGTGTGCGGACTGGCCGGACTGTGCAACGCGCCCCAGGCTTGGTACGTCGGGGGGTGCCCGTTGGCTCGGGGGGCGGCGCCGGTAGGTGTCAAGCTCCGCCTCCTGGCGAGGGTTGTCGCTGGGATAGCGGCCGTGGCGCCGGCGGTGCCGGTGAGTGCTAGGAAGCTGGCTGGTGGGGGTCCCTGGAGGTGTGCCCTGGCGCTCAGGTGGGCGCGGCCGCGTGTTAATGTGGGGGTGCCAGGAGCTCTGGCTGTGAGGGGGGGAGTCCTCGACCGGCTCTTGCCGCCTGCGGACGGCTTCGCGTGCGCGACGCTGAACAGCGGGGCGAACTGCGTGGCGCTGGCGCCTGTGTGCGACTGTCGGCGCCGCGCGGCGGTGCTCTGCCAGCCTTTCGCCTTCACGGCGTCGGGCACGCCCCGCCGCAGGCCCGCCGTCGCCAGCCCCTTCGGCGCAGTCACCGCTCGGTCCTTCCGTAACGCGTCCGCGCCTTCGTGGCCCACAGTGTCGTCGGTGCTCCTGTCGGTGACCTGGCCTTCGCTCTCATCCTCCTTTGCCATGGTTCTGGGCACGCACCTTAGGGGGTGCCGTACGTTCCTCTATCCTGGTTTGGTGACGTGTGTTGTGCTTGTGTTAGTGTTTGTGATGTGTTTGTGTTTGTGCTTCTTAGTGTTTGTGTGTTGTGTTGTGTTTGTTTGTTGTGTTGTGTTTGTGCTTGTGTTAGTGTTTGTGATGTGTTTGTGTTTGTGGTTGTGCTTCTTAGTGCTTCTGTGTTGTGTTGTGTTTGTTTGTTGTGTTGTGCTTGTGCTTGTGCGTGTGCTTGTGTATTGCTCAGGTGGGTGCGGCCGTGTGTTTTTGTGGGGGTGACCGGAGCCCTGTGAGGGGGGGAGTCCTTGACCGGCTCTTGCCGCCTGCGGGCGGCTTCGCGTGCGCGACGCTGAACAGCGGGGCGAACTGCGTGGCGCTGTCGCCTGTGTGCGACTGCCGGCGCCGCGCGGCGGTGCTCTGCCAGCCTTTCGCCTTCACGGCGTCGGGCACGCCCCGCCGCAGGCCCGCCGTCGCCAGCCCCTTCGGCGCAGCCACCGCTCGGTCCTTCCGTAACGCGTCCGCGCCTTCGTGGTCCACAGTGTCGTCGGTGCTCCTGTCGGTGACCTGGCCTTTGCCATGGTTCAGGCAGGGGGTGCCGTACGTTCCTCTATCCTGGTTTGGTGTCGTGTGTTGTGTTTGTGCTTGTGTTAGTGTTTGTGCTGTGTTTGTGTTTGTGCTGTGTTTGTGTTTGTGGGTGTGCTTCTTAGTGTTTGTGTGTTGTGTTGGTGTGTGTGTGTTGTGCTTCTGCTTGTGTTAGTGTATGTGCTGTGTTTGTGTTTGTGGGCTCAGAGTCACTGGCAATAGGGAGTATCGTTTATTAGCAACGCCTTCTTGACACTGTTTGTGCTTGTGCTTGTGGTCTTGTCCTCTTTGTCATAGTTCTGGGCACGCACCTCAGGGGGGGTGCCGCACGTTTTGTATTCTGGTTTGGCGTATCGATTGGAGCGCGCGTACGTTCATATTTCGCGGTACGTGTTCTTGACCAGGCTCGCTCTCGCCCGCAGAAAATACGGTCGCAGGTGGGTTTGCACATGGCCGTCTCGTTTACTGGACCTTACTACAACTTGTGAGTCGCCCCTGACCGTTACCGGTCCTCCCACATCGCGTGGTAACGAAGCCCAGATGCAACGTGTGCTGTGTGGTGGAGTCGCTGTCTGATTTGCGACTGGCGGCCTCCTCGAACATTTTCCTACAAAAGCGGGTGCTTATTCATTCGCAAGGAAAAGAGTTGCGAGAAAAGTGAAGCGACGAAGCGGTAGGTTCGGCACGAGAGTGAAGAGCACACGATAATCATTCACCTACGCCCAATCTTGCTCCCAACGTGTGAAACGTGGGGAGAGATCGAGCGGCCATTTGCATACGGGAGGGAAAAGGCTGGGGATTGCAAGAACATGCTTGAAATGGAAATGTGCTCAACACCGCTCGGATCCCATCTGCGCCGTGCTTCAGTCCTTTGAGCCACACATAAGGCGGACAGTGCCTGCAGACAGGACGGCGGTGTGAGTCTGGTTTGTAAGGGAGGGAAAAGACTGAAGAGAAATTCTTGGTTTAGGCAGGACACTGTTGGATGCTAGCACCACGGCAACTGGCGACTGGCGACCACTTCGAGTAATCCTACACACGCAGATGCCTGGCGACGGACCTGTCTGGCACCTCCTCAGCCCCTGCATATACTGTACTAGAGGGTGCAGTCACCCCGTTTACACCTTGCAGGGCTATAATAATATAGCCTCTGGGTCCGCGGCATGTAAGAGTCCTGTCCTCAGAGACCACCTCAGCACTACATTGAATGGGGGTACATCGTGCTTCTGCGCGTGGGGAGACGTGGCGGCACCGATCTGCATCTTCCGCGTATAGAAAGCATCCCTGCTAGCTAGGTTCCCACCAGTGCTCAGAGGTGCTGCTGGCCTATACTACCCGTGTGTTTGCAACGTGCTTCTCCGCGACGTCTTCGGGAAGCAGCAGCGACATCGAAATCCCGGCAGACCATGCCATGATTCGGCGACGAGGACAGGACGCACACGTCTGAAGCCAGCGAATCCACGCCGACCCAGATTTTTCTGCGTAGCGAAGCAGTGTGCGCGCGATCAGCCGGCCTGCCGGCTGATTAAGCTTCGAGCCTTTTTCTTTTACCGGCAGAACTCGCAGAAATCAGGCGATTTTCAACCGTGTAAGCGTTGGCTATGCCGCCCACGGGGCGGAATCAGCTTGATGCACAAACGGGGCAAGAAGTGCATCAAGATGCTATCGCAAAAACCTTCTGATCGGCAGACCTTCCAAAGATCAGCCGGCTGATTATCAGCCGGTCAGTTTTTCAAGAATTTCTTTCCGGCTGAAATCAGCCGCTTTTTTCCTCAGCGCGAGCACTGTAGCGAAGGCATCCGTGCAAGCTGAGTCCCCACCATTACTCAGCCGTGCTGCTGACCTGTACGATGTGCACTGTCGGCTGGTGGTATCAAGAACAACGAGCAACCTTGCCGAGGAGAATCGGAACCGGGGCGAAGCCGACACGACGCCGCCGCTGCTGCGCTCCGAAAGCAGTCCCGCCGGGTGCGTGCGATCCGCGCCTGAAAAGTCGTCGCTCGACCGGCTCTCGGCCTGCTCCATCTGAAGCCAGTGATCGACTCCTACACCGCCCCAACACTCTTCTGCGTAACGAAAGCATCCCTGCTAGCTGAGTGTTTTAGGCACCTTGCGCTTGCAAGGCGACATCCTCGAAACCCAACAGGGCGATCAGCTTGCAGCAATCCACGTCTGAGAGCAGTGATTGACTCCTACACCACCCGACATCTTCTGCGTAATGACTGCACCCCTGCTAGCTGAGTGTTTTAGGCACCTTGCGCTTGCAAGACGACATCCTCGGAAACCAACAGGGCGATCAACGTGCAGCAATCCACGTCCGAGAGCAGTGATCGACTCCTACGCAACACCAACATCTTCTGCGTAACGACCCATGCTAGCTGAGTATTTTAGGCACGTTGCGCTTGCAAGACGACATCCTCGGAAACCAACAGGGCGATCAACGTGCAGCAATCCACGTCTGAGAGCAGTGATCGACTGCTACGCAGCACCAACATCTTCTGCGTAACGACTGCACCCCTGCTAGCTGAGTGTTTTAGGCCGCTTGCGTTGGCAACGAGCAGCCTTGTAGCCTCTCCGCGACCTCCTGTGAAACCAACAGGGCGATCAACGGGGGAGCGTTGAGGTACCGCTCCCGCTTGTGGGTGAAGGTCCGGCAGGACCGAGGAAAACCGGAACCGGGGCGAAGCCGACACGACGCCGACGCCGCCGCCGCTGCACTCCGAAAGCAGCGCCGCCGGGCGCGTGCGATCCACGCCTGAGAAGTCGCCGCTCGACCGGCTCTCGGCCTGCTCCGTCAGAAGCCAGTGATCGACTCCTACACCACCTCAACATCTTCTGCGTCACGTAAGTACCTCTGCTAGCTGAGTGTTTCAGGCACCTTGTGTTTGCAAGACCAATCAACGTGCAGCAATTCAAGTCTGAAAGCACCTACACCAACATCGCCCCAACATCTTCTGCGCGACGACTGCATCTCAGCTGAGTGTTTTAGGCTGCTTGTGTTGGCAACGAGCCGCCTTGCAGCCTCTCCGCGACCTCCTCGGAAACCAACAGGGCGATCAACGGGGGAGCGTTGAGGTATCGCTCCCGCTTGTGGGTGAAGGATGCCGGCGGGTCCGGCAGGACCGAGGAAAACCGGAACCGGGGCGAAGCCGACACGACGCCGCCGCCGCCGCCGCTGCACTCCGAAAGCAGCGCCGCCGGGCGCGTGCGATCCACGCCTGAAAAGTCGCCGCTCGACCGGCTCTCAGCCTGCCCCGCCGCCCGCAAGGATTCCATCCGAGAGAGTAGTTGAGCCGGATTTATGCAGGTCTTTTTTTGTGTTTCGGACTATCCCGAATGGACGTACAGATTGGTATCTTTCGACCTTTTGTGTGCTTGTGAAGTTCAATTAGTGCGTGCTTGTGGTGATCCGTGAGGTTCCAAAAAGAAATGCTTTTTTCAGACTACTTCTAGCACGAAGCGGCGGGGGAATTGCAAGAACGTGCTTAACACCGCACTGGTCCCGTCTAGTCGCGCCGTGGTTCGGTCCTTTAAGCCGAAGCGGCGAGGGGGGATGTTTCCTTCGGTGGTGTGGATCAACTGTTCTGAAGCGACTGGCTTTTAGAGGCCTTGGTGTGGATCAACTGTTCTGAAGGGACTGGCTTTTAGAGGCCCTGGTGCGGATCAACTGCTCTGAAGGGACTGGCTTGTAGAGGCCCTGGTGTGGATCAACTGCTCTGAAGGGACTGGCTTTTAGAGGCCCTGGTGTGGATCAACTGTTCTGAAGCGACTGGCTTTTAGAGGCCCTGGTGTGGATCAACTGTTCTGAAGCGACTGGCTTTTAGAGACCCTGGTGTGGATCAACTGTTCTGAAGCGACTGGCTTTTAGAGGCCCTGGTGTGGATCAACTGCTCTGAAGGGACTGGCTTTTAGAGGCCCTGGTGTGGATCAACTGCTCTGAAGGGACTGGCTTTTAGAGGCCCTGGTGTGGATCAACTGTTCTGAAGCGACTGGCTTTTAGAGGCCCTGGTGTGGATCAACTGTTCTGAAGCGACTGGCTTTTAGAGGCCCTGGTGTGGATCAACTGTTCTGAAGCGACTGGCTTTTAGAGGCCCTGGTGTGGATCAACTGTTCTGAAGCGACTGGCTTTTAGAGGCCCTGGTGTGGATCAACTGTTCTGAAGCGACTGGCTTTTAGAGGCCCTGGTGTGGATCAACTGCTCTGAAGGGACTGGCTTTTAGAGGCCCTGGTGTGGATCAACTGTTCTGAAGCGACTGGCTTTTAGAGGCCCTGGTGTGGATCAACTGTTCTGAAGCGACTGGCTTTTAGAGGCCCTGGTGTGGATCAACTGTTCTGAAGCGACTGGCTTTTAGAGGCCCTGGTGTGGATCAACTGCTCTGAAGGGACTGGCTTTTAGAGGCCCTGGTGTGGATCAACTGTTCTGAAGGGACTGGCTTTTAGAGGCCCTGGTGTGGATCAACTGTTCTGAAGCGACTGGCTTTTAGAGGCCCTGGTGTGGATCAACTGTTCTGAAGCGACTGGCTTTTAGAGGCCCTGGTGTGGATCAACTGTTCTGAAGCGACTGGCTTTTAGAGGCCCTGGTGTGGATCAACTGTTCTGAAGCGACTGGCTTTTAGAGGCCCTGGTGTGGATCAACTGTTCTGAAGCGACTGGCTTTTAGAGGCCCTGGTGTGGATCAACTGTTCTGAAGCGACTGGCTTTTAGAGGCCCTGGTGTGGATCAACTGTTCTGAAGCGACTGGCGTTTAGAGGCCTTGGTGAGTCAACTGTTCTGAAGGCTCTGGTCTTTAGAGGTCTTGGTGTGAGTCAACAGCTAACCGAGAACTGAGCCGGTCCACTCCGCCTTGTCTACTGTACGACAGCGAACGAAGAAGCGATGATCGACCTCGCAATTCCATTTAAGACCCGAGACGAGAAGCCCATCGGCAGACGAAGGACAAGCGAAGCACCAAGCCCCGTTGCACATCGTTGTATCGTTGTCAGATGACTTCAACGCTCTGATCCGCTGCCGCAGTTTCTCCTCGCGCCAATTTAGTAGTAAGGCAGAAGCCGTACCCTTCAAAACGGAATGAGACATTTTCACTAGTCCCGTTTCGCATGACCACACACAGGGCTGGAGGCACTGACGCGTTGCACCGTTGCCCTATGGCTAGTACTGCACTGCTGGGTCACTGTCCTGTGAATACAACGCTCGGATTCGCTGCAACGTGTTACTGTAGTAGGCATCGTTGCCCTATGGCTAGTACTGCACTGCTGGATCATTGAACTGTGACTACAGCGTTCTGATTCGTTGCAACGTGCTACTGTAGTAGGCATTGTTGCCCTATGGCTAGTACTGCACTGCTGGATCACTGTCCTGTGCATACAACGCTCAGATTCGCTGCAACGTGCAACTGTAGTAGGCATCGTCGCCCTACGGCTAGTACTGCACTGCTGGAGCATTGTACTGTGAATACAGCGCTCTGATTCGCTGCAACAGTTTTCTCTTCGTGCCACTGTTGTTGTATGGCAGAAGATGTAGCTTTCAAACCTGAACGAGACACCTGTACTACGTGTAGGCCCGTTTCGCATGCCACAGGGCTGGAGGCACTGACGCGTTGCATTGTTGCCCTATGGCTAGTACTGCACTGTTGGATCACTGTCCTGTGAATACAACGCTCGGATTCGCTGCAACGTGTTACTGTAGTAGTAAGGCAGAAACTGTGGCTTTCAAACTTGAATGAGACACCTTTACTGGTCCCATTTCGCATGACCACACACAGAGCTGGAGGCACTACTGTGAATACAGCGCTCTGATTCGCTGCAACAGTTTTCTCTTGTTTTCTCTTCGTGGCACTGTAGTAGTATGGCAGAAACTGTAGCTTTCAAACCTGAATGAGACACCTATATTAGGCCCGTTTCGCATGACACAGGGCTGGAGGCACTGCCGCGTTGCATAGTTGCCCCAGCTACTGTGAATACGGCGCTCTGATTCGCTGCAACAGTGTTCTCTTGTTTTCTCTTCGTGCCACTGTAGTAGTATGGCAGAAGCTGTAGCTTTCAAACCTGAATGAGACACCTGTACCGGCCTGTTTCGCATGACACAGGGCTGGAGGCGCGGACCCATGGCTATGCAGGACTGCGTCGGTGCCGCGACAGCCATACATAACCGGGGGAAGGAAAGAGAGTTGAAGTATGGCTAAAGATAAAGTGGTGTCACCTGAGGGGGTAATCTCAGGGCCGCCCACGTGATACGCCGTTAAGCATTGAGTTCTTTTAAGTACATGAACCACATGGATTAGCATGCACGGGTTTGCCGTTAAGCAGTGTGAACTTGAAATGCAGGTACCACAGGGGTAAGCTTGCATTTGTCATAGGCTAGGGTTATTTGAATACGTCGTCCGAGGACGATCTCAAAGCGGACGAGGACGGTGATAATAGGCTGGTGATATCCAGCTCCATTCTTCGTTTGTTGCGCTTTCGCGCCGGCTGTCCTGCCGAAGCAGTCGCTCGAGGGGGCGATCCTGACATGGATGAGGATGAAGTCGAGGTGGCAGGGCTGGTGATATCCAGCTCCATTCTCGAAATGTTGCGCTTTCGCGCCGCGTGCTTTTTTCCGGGTTTTCCCGCCGGGTCATTCGGTGGTGTCGGGAGTCGGGCTCTTTTCTGCCCCTTCCTTGGTGGTGTCGCTCGGGCCGGCTCGGTCGGAGCGTGCTTTTTCGCCATCTTGGCCGCCTTTGGGGACGCTTGACGCGTCCTCTTCATGCGCGGTGGTGTCGTCGGCTTCTGTCGGCCCTTCTTCCGCGGCGTTGTTGGCTTCGGCTTAGCGGGGGCTGGCTTCGGGGGCGCTGGCACGTGGTGGCCCTTTTTGCAGCAGGCTGACGGCCGCCGTTCCGCTAGCGTCGGTAAGCCGCGGCAGTCGTCACACGGACCGCGGGCGTGTTCGCGGCAGTCATGGTGGCCGGCCTTGCAGCACGCTGTTGGCGTGTTGCACTCCACGCATCTCGTCATGCGGTGCCGGTCGCAGACGGCCGGAGGTAAGCCGTCGTTGTCGGCGTGGTGGTGTCGGCAACATGCCTCCACCGTAGGGCCGTGGTGGTGTCCGAGTGCGCGACAGACTGCGCACTTCCCTTTGTGATGGGTAGCGCACTTGGGGGCATTCTTCGTCGCCTCCGGCACTGCGTGTGGGAGGTGCAGGGGATCCGGGTTGGCCAGTGGCGCTCTGGGGATTACCCATCGCCGCGCTCTGTCCGTCCGCTCGGGCGGGTACGCCGGCGCTGTGCCGTAGCCGGTTTTCACCTGCTGCATGATGGTCGGCCCGGTTTCGGGCATGCGGTGGCGGGGCCGGGGCTGGAAGCCGGGTACGCTGCTCAGGCCTATGAACGACAAGGCTGTAGTTTTCGACTTGAAGTCGCCAGGGAGGCACTTGCCGAGTTGTTGTTGCACGGCCAGCTTGTTGATTGCGCTCAACATGCACCGTTAAGCATTGAGTTCTTTTAAGTACATGAACCGCATGATTAGCATGCACTGTGTCGCCGCTTAAGGTTACTTTATGACACCGTCACCTGTCATTGCGTCGTCAAGGTCGAGTACTTGTGGCGCCAGGGGCGCTGGGCTTTCTTGCGGTTCTGGAGATTGCGTGGAGGGGCACAGGTGCGGACAGGCTTGCACGTTTTTCACTCTCGAGGACACTGGGGTGCTTGGGGACGTCGGACGTTTCTGGTAGCCGCTTGCTTTAAGGGCCTTCCTCTTTCTTCGTTGCACCCCTGACTCGGGTGTGGTCGCCTTCGCCTTCTTCCGCTTGCGGCCGGCGATCGGGCTCTCCTTCGGGGTGCCGAGCACCCTCTTCTTCAACGCTGGTCGTTCGCCGGTCCCTGGCGTTGGTGGCGGCCTCTTGGCCGCCCGTCCGGTCGTCGCCGTCTTCTGCTTCGCTACGGCGGGCGGCGCCTGCGCCGCGCGCTTTCCCGCCGGCGTTTCTCGTTGTACGCCCACCTGGGTGGGTGAGAGGGGTCTCTTCTTCTTTTTGCTGTGTCCGGGGGTTGCCGGGGCGTTCGGTTCGTTGGGTTGGTGGTGGCCGCGGCGGCAGCACGCTGCCGGTCTCCTCTGCGTCAACGTAGGGAGCCTCCTGCATTCTTGGCAGGTTCCTCTGCCATGCGTGCGGCAGGCATGATGCCCGCTGCGGCAGCACGCCGCCGCCGTCTTGCACTCGCCGCATTTCGTCGTGCTGTGCTCCACGCACACCGCGATCGGCTGCCCATCGTCAGCGTGGTGATGGTGCCGACAGCACATCTCTACCGTGGGTACGTCCCTTCGGACGAGTGCTCGGCACGCCTCACACTTCCCCTTGTGGTGGGTCGCGCAGCTTTCTCTACTCCGACACCCGGCATATGCACGGGGTCGGGGTGCAGCTGTGGTGGGGCAGGCAGGGCCCACCTCGCCGCTCTCTCGGCCGTCCAGTCCGGGTACGTCGGGCACTGCGTCCCTACATCGCTTCCCTTCACCTGCTCTTCGAGGATCGTCCCCGTGTGTGCCTCGCGAAAGCGGGGCCTGGGCCACACCCCCGATATCTCCGAAATGCCCATGAACGACAGCGACGTCGTCGGGCATACCCTCTCGCCTCTCTCGCAACTCCCCAGCCCTTGCTGTGTCGCTAGCTTATCCAACGCGCTGATCATGCAGCGCAGGACGTTTCCTCGCTCCCTCACCCACTTCGGTGCATTCTCGTGCAGCGGTATGCTGAGTCCTGAAAAGAGTTCAAAGTCGATCGCAAGCTCTAGCATTGACGCCTGCCCGCTCTCGGTCCACTCCATGTCTGACAGCCACGCTACCAACGCATAAAACGTCGGTAGTCCCAGGTCTTGTTCCGCTCCCACGTCCATGCCGGGGCAATCCGCGCAAAGGGGTGGTCAAGCTTCTCGGCAGGCATCGCATCCGCTCTCGACCAGGGGGTCGTGGGGTTCCTGGCTACCCAGCCGGCAGGGCCCACCTCGCCGCTCTCTCGGCCGTCCAGTCCGGGTACGTCGGGCACTGCGTCCCTACATCGCTTCCCTTCACCTGCTCTTCGAGGATCGTCCCCGTGTGTGCCTCGCGAAAGCGGGGCCTGGGCCACACCCCCGATATCCCCGAAATGCCCATGAACGACAGCGACGTCGTCGGGCACACTCTCTCCCCTCTCATGCAGCTTCCCAGCCCTTGCTGTGCCGCCAGCTTGTCCAACGCGCTCATCATGCAGCGCAGGACGTTTCCCCGTTCTCTCACCCCCTTCGGCGCATTCCCGTGCAGCGGCATGCTGAGGCCCGAGAAGAGTTCAAAGTCGATCGCAAGCTCTAGCATTGACGCCTGCCCGTTCTCGGTCCACTGCATGTCAGACAGCCACGCTACCAACGCATAAAACGTCGGTAGTCCCCAGGTCTTGTTTCGCTCCCACGTCCATGCCGGGGCAATCCGCGCAAAGGGGTGGTCAAATTTCTCGGCAGGCATCGCATCCGCTCTCGACCAGGGGGTCGTGGGGTTCCTGGCTACCCAGCCACGTGCTTCGAGCCCTGCCCGTTCCGCAAGGATTTCAGCCATCATCTCCTGGAGCCGCCTCGATAAGTGGGCGTTCTCCGGTACAACCACACCATGTTCCAGCGTGCATCGGGGCCACTCGGTTCGGTTGGCCGCCATCAGCCCGGCGTGTGCTTCCCGCCGGCGAATGTGTGAGTATGCGTCGCAGTCCCAGTAGATATGCTGTTCGTTCTCCGTCACGCCGCTCCCACAGTGCTTGCAGCTGGGCGCCTGCGGCTCAGCTCCGGCCTGCCTCATCCGCGACGTGAACTCCGCCGTGTTCACACCCCCCGCAATCGCAACTCGAACCAGCTTCGCCGTGTGCGCGGAACATTCCCTCGTCTTCCAGAACGCATTCGTGCGCTCCAAGTCGGCTCTTTCCAGCCCCTGATATCCTGGCCTTCTCGCCATCAGTCGGGCCCAGGTCCGCCCTCACTTCGTGCCCCCTCTTCGAGGGCGACGAGGTCAGAGGGTCGAACACTGCACCATTCCGTTGTAGCGTGCGAGATAGGGGCCCAGGTTCCCGTATGTGTCCACACTGCCCGACTGGGCCGAGGGGTTTGTCCCCCTCGGCGTACCGCCCCCGGATACTCTCCATCAGAAGTAGCAGTCGCGGCAGCCTCTCGCACGCCGCGTAGAACGCCGTCGTCACCCGGTACGCTAAACACGTACCGGGGTCCGTCAGGTGGCCCTTCTCCTGGAAGTTCAGGACCATTTCTCTCGTGCGCTTCGGGTTTGCTCCACCCCAGATCAGACCCATCACCGACGTCGTCAACCGCTTCATCGCCACCTTCGACACCGGCGCGAAGGAGCAGCCTGATAGCGCTGCCGGCAACACATTCGACTGCACAATACGGACCCGCTTTTCGTACCGGAATGGCGCGTGGCGGAGGCCTTCCGCTAGGGCCGCCGCCCTCTCTACCCTCTTAGAGTCGGACCTCTCCTTTCTGTTCTTCGCCGTTGAGACTAGGGCCCCCAGACACGTGACGGACTTGCTAAATCGCAGCAGCGCATTTCCGCTTCGGAGTCTGAGCGTCGACTGGTGCCTCTGCCTCGTCGAGAATGCGATGGTCTTCTCGAGGTTTAGCTGCATTCCGGTGAGTGTGCAGAACTCGTCAACAATGTCGACTCCCTTTTGCAGGGCGGCCTCCGACAGCCTGGACAGTAGTGTGGCATCATCCGCGTACGACTTAGGACTCACACCCTCAGCTTCTTTCTTGACCGCTTGCATCACTACTGACAGTAGGGCATTGATGAGTATGACGGATACAGGGCACCCTTGAAGGATACCGTTGGTCACACTAAACTCCCTGCCCACCCCTAGCGGCAACTTGAAGCGTCTCGCGAGCAGACTGTAAATCGCCCTCAGCGGCTTGAGAACCCGACCGTGCAGTCCTAAGTCCTCAGCCAAGCGTAGCACTACCTCTCGCGGGACCATGTCGAAACACTTCCGGAAGTCCAGCGCCACTCCGTAGAGCGGCTCTCCGTCCAGCAAGGCGTCCTCCACCTCGAGCCCTATCTCCATCAAGACGTCCTCGATCCGGTGGCCCGGCCGAAAGCCTTTCTGTCCTTCTTCGATCCACCCCTCCTGCCACAGGACAATGTCCGCAAGGCCGTTAAGCATTGAGTTATTTTAAGTACATGAACCACATGGATTAGCATGCACTGACGCACCCACGTGATAAGCCGTTAAGCATTGAGTTCTTTTAAGTACATGAACCACATGGATTAGCATGCACTGCGTTGCATGCACGCCGTTAAGCAGCGGCTGCCGGCTTATCCCGTGACACCTTTTATATGTCTGTTATAGAAAGAGTAGCGTTGGCACTCTTACAGGTTCGTTCCCTCGTAGCTCGCCGGGAACGGGCACTCCAGTGAAACTGGGTATGTTACCGTTTCAGGTTTGGATTTTGGGAGAAAAGCAGTCGAGGGCGGCGAAGAAAGACACCCGGCATCAGACAAAGCAAGCAACAGAAGAAGGAGGCGCGGTGGCGGAGTGGCGGGAGAGGAACCCTTCAATGGACAAAAATGCTTGACGTTGCTGCTTCGACTCCGAATGGAAGGGAGGAAAAATATAGAGGTAAGGGGCAAAAACAATACAAACCCAATCTGATTTGTTCTTCCCTTATACCACCGTGTGTTGCTTTCTCACTCAGGACTTTTGACCTGTTGTGTTTGTGTGATTAGTCGTGTAGGGGTAGGCCCGCATGACCTCACATCCGTTCAACACGTGGTTCGGTAGATACAGCACTTGGGATCCCTTCTGTTCTTTGTCGGGCAGCATCGTCGAGCATTTCCTTTCAAGCTGGCGCATATGTAAAACAATGAAGCCAGGGCAGCCCCCCGCCCGCCCCCGGGAGTTGGGACTCACGGTGGAGTCCAGTTTCAGAAGCTGGAGCTAAAAAAGCGGGTGTCACACCCGCGTTTCGGGTGTGGATTTACACGCGTGTTGGCTGTAGCACACCCGCTTTTCGGATGTGGCTCGGGCACACCTTTAACACCAGCGTCTGAGGCTGGACCTCGCCGTGGAATTGTCGTTTGTTGCGGAACCCCCGGATCGACGAACCTCACCCCATGGAACTTGACCACTTCCGGACAAACTGCCACTGTAGTTGAGCCGGTCCATCCCCTCTTGATAGACCGTGATAGACCGAAGAATACAGCACCGGGCAATTCGATGCAGCTCTAGGGACTAGAGATGGACCTGATAGACCGTGGTCGACCGTGATTCACTGTGATAAACAGCGGCAGGCACTTCGATGCAGTTTCAAGAGATAAGGACGGACCAGCTCAGTAGTGGTAGTTAATACAAGTTCGCGGGTGGGAAGAATGGTCAATGTTTGCTGCTGTGAAGGGATGGGATACAAAACCTTTCAAAGGAGCGCTATAAATTTCCCATTTTGGAGTCGTAAAACGTAAAACTCTCGAGTTTGACCCACAGCTTCCCGAGAAGGCTTTCGGCGCGCCGGACAACCTCCCTCCGTCCATTAGGGGTTAACTGCGGGGCAGGGGCCTGCCCTCAGCATCGTCGCTCTCGAAGGTGGTCTCCCCGGTGTGGATGAGGAGAGTAGTTGTAGTTTGAACTTGACACGCGGCAGCCGTCGGTGACGATAGACTGCGTACAGGACAACTTCGTCCCATCCTCGCAGGATCAAGAAAATACTCGAGGGACTGCCTTGTGCTCATTTCGACGGAGGCTGGAGGGGGGAGATAACAATATTGTTGAACGCTTACGCCCGCCACTAAACCCAGATTCACCTGTGTTTCGTGTGGTTGCAGCACATTTTTCTCCTTTGAGTTTTCGCCATGGCAGTCTCCTCAGGAATTACCTACAAAGCAGGTGCCTGCACAAAAAGAAAGACAGGCGCTTCGTTTTGGTTGTGCGAGCCGGTTGATCGCTTCTTACTGGTTAGGAATTCTGATGAGCCACCAAAACACGCTGCCTGTGTCTGTTTTTGAGCCTGCTGCACTACAGCGTGAGGGCAACCCGCAAGACAGTTGGTACTAATAACATTCTTCCAGCCGAAATGGTGCACGGTGAGGTCCAGCCTCAGAAGCTGGAGACAAAGAAGGTGTGCCCGAGTCACATACGTTATTGAAAGAGTAGCGTTGGCACTCTTACAGGTTCGTTCCCTCGTAGCTCGCCGGGAACGGGCACTCCAGTGAAACTGGGTATGTTACCGTTTCTTTTGGTATCCTACCACATGTTTCTGCGCCCACACAAGGGGAGTTCATAGTTTGGTGTTTGTGCAGAATCCTGCCTCTCGTGCATGTTCGATTTCTGGGGGGGGTGGGGCCCAGGCCGAGGAACTAGGAGGGCACTGTTCTCCTCGTCATAAGAGGCCCAGCATCTCCGATACCGCACACGGTGCCCAAGTCAACAGTAAGAGGCTGTTTCCATCGGTGGTCCCGTATGTGTATGGCTTACGCGTAAGCGCTTTTCATCCCGATGAAGAGATTACTTGCAAAGGCACCATTACCACCGTTCATAGAGCACAGGTCTTGATGCGAGGGGTTTATCCCAGCCTTCTGAATACCAGCAGTACGCTGATGCCCAGCAAACTGGGCCACCTTGCAACCTGAGCTATCCAACTGGAAGAAAAATCAAAATGCACCGTGCACAGGTTCTGCGCCGCTCGCGAACACAGGGTGCAGACCTCAAAAATGCAGTGAACCGTACGGGATACGGGATAGGTAGTAGGATGTGCTGCGCACGTGGACGGGGACCACCCGCGAGGAGGTTGGCATCTCCGATTTAGTCCCCGTCGTCGTCAGATATGCAAGAAGTCAGTGCTTCAGCAAGGCACTTACACGACTCACTTCAGAAACATTTCAGTCTTAGAAGCTCAGCCCACCCGAATTATCCCGGTGCAAGTTTGGGCAGTGTGCGCATCCTGCCATGCGCTTTGTGTCAGTTCCTGCCGTGCATTACAGAAATAGCATGAATGATATGCTGGCATCACGTGACAAACCAGTGGCGATCGGGTGTTTTCGAGTCAAAGTACGCTTGAAGCTCCGGAGTTTTAAAGTCTCCGGATAGCTTTCGGCAATGGGGAGTCAGCACAAGGCAGCCCCTCGAGTGTCTTTTAACTGCATGTGTCACACATTATGCCACGCATTGTACCCCGCGTTACTCCGCGTTGAAACGGGAAACTGACTGGGGCTCCCAGAAGGGCCTTGGTTGGTCCCTGCTCTGTCACTTGCTTTCCTTCAAGGCTCTTCTGGAGGACCACCTGTCGACTTACGTACTGAGCGGGTCCATCTTTTCAAAGCAATCCCAAACACCCCCCCTAAACGCGTTAGGGGACTTCACAAGGTTTCACAACGGAGTGACACATCACCCGAAACGAGCGGCACCCTCTCACTTTTCTCAACCCCCTCCCCACCCAAGCCGCTACGGTCAACCGGAGACTTTAAAATACCGGCATTCTAATCCACAAATAACGCTAGAAAGCCCGTGCCTTCTTTGGACCTTCTAACAGGAAGGAACACTAACCAAAGCCTCTGGGATCCCCAGGTGTGTTCCCCAAGCTGCTCACCTCCCGGCAGATGTGCCATCTCACTAAGATAGCCTCAAAAGCTGGAGAAAAATGCTGCGGTTGAAAAGCGGGCGTCGCACCCGCCTATCGGGTGTGGATTCACAACGTTTTGGTTGCAGCACACCCGCTTTTCGGGCACCCTCTTTAACTCCAGCTTCTGATGCTGGACCACCGTGTAAGATACTGAACGTATGGTTAATAACGAGGTTTACTGGTATCACCTGAGGGAGATAATCTCGAGGGCCGCCCACGTGATAAAGCCGTCGAGCACTGGGAACGTTTAAGCATGCACTAAAGTTGAGCAGCGGCTGCCGGCTTATCCCGTGGCACCGTTTTATAAGTGGACTGTGTGATTTAACTACTGTGTGGGCCGAGGTTGCGTCTTCCAGAAGTAAGAGAGTCTTTAAGAAAGAAAGCAAAGTAAAAGGAACAGATTGCAATGCCGGATAACGGGACCGCGGAGAAGCGGGATACAAGAAGGTGCTCGGAATGGCATGTGCTCAACACCGCAACCATGTCCTTTAAGACACGGACATACTAGGCGGACCATCATCAGCGCGGAACCTAAGGGTCGGCAGACATTGTCTGTTGTTCGTAGCTCGCTGCAGCCCCCGGAGAAAAGAGGGGGCGGGTGGTTGTAAGATTGCTTGTGTGCAAACACACGGTGGATTCCAGGCCCAGAAGCTTGAGTATGCTGCCTACCCAAAATGTGGGAAAATGCCCATTTGAACAGCTGTGACCCCCGCTATTCTTCCAGCTTCTGAGGCTGGACTCCGCCGCGTAGCTTTTCGGGTGTCGACGCCCGCTTCGTTCATACTCCCAGCTTTTGAGTAAGGCTGAAGTTGTTTCTTATACGATTTGCAAGTCGAACCCTGAACATTGTGGGGGGGGGGGGGGGGCAAAGATGAAAGCATCCGTCGGAGGGCTCACGGAAATGAGCTTGTGCCTGGACATGATCACCTTCTACGTACAATGCCGCGAGTGAGGAACCTACTACTCCCGTCTATCGACGACCCCCCCAACCACCTGGTTCTTGGGTGGCTTAGCGTGTGGCAGTATTTTCCACAGTATTACTGTAGTAAGAGTACAGGACATGAGGACGCATAGTGGGGCTATGCTTGTCGGTAAAACCCGCAGGAGGCATGGGGTGCTTGCGTAGGGCCAGGTGTCACAATTTCTCTCGGAGCGTTTCCTCACACCAAACGGGTATGCAGCAAAACGGTTCTGACGCCGAACGGAGACATGGAACTCCCGTAGGACGTTCGGCGGAAGAGCGACTGCACATTTCCTCCCTTGAGCTTTGGGCTTCTTTAGCACTCGTTGGGGGCAGTCCTCGTTCCTTTGAGATTTTGCGCCCGGCGGCCGTGGGGGTACCCCCACAATGAAGGCGCGTACACAAAAAGGACAAACCAGAAGAAGAAGAAGAAAAGAAAAAGGCCGCTCCTGGTCCAGGAACGTGACGGCCAACCACAGCTTGCAAAGCTTGAGTCGGAGGCAGCTCAGTGCCACAACCCCGTCCGCTCTGCCCAGCGGCTGACCGTCTCGACGAGCTTGTGTTCAGCGCGAGCGTCAAGCCCCAAGGTGCGCCAAGCCTTGATGCTTTAGTTTGGGAAATCGGTAGCCACTTGACCCGTGGGCCCGTGGCTCTGCAGTACCGCCGAACACGTGAAGCTTGGCTCTCGTGTAGCAGGCTTTCCCTGGTACCAACCAGAAGAAAGAAAAGAAGAAGAACAAATAAGGGGGCGACGACGCTCAGGCCCCGTAGCGCGGCGGAGGCTGGTACCCGGACGACAGCGGCTGGTACGATTGCACAGCTTGCTGCGGAGGTTGCTGGGGGGGTTGCTGTTGCTGCTGCTGCTGCGGCGGCGGCTGCTGGTAGCTGTAGGGCGCGGGCTGCTGCTGCTGCTGCTGCTGCTGCTGCTGCTGCTGCTGCTGCTGCTGCTGCTGCTGCTGCGGCGGCGGCGGCGGCGGATGTTGTTGGTGCTGTTGCTGTTGCTGCTGCTGCTGCTGCGGCTGCGCGTAGGCGCCGGCACTGTAAGCCTGCTGTTGCGGCCTCTGCGACCACGGTTGCTGGCCCTGCGGTTGCTGATTCTGCTGCTGCTGCTGCTGCGGTGGGTACTGCTGGGGCCGCTGCGTCGTCGGGTGTTGTTGCTGCTGCTGCTGCAGTTGCGGTGCCTGCTGCTGCTGCTGCTGCGGATGGGGGGCAAACTGCCGCTGCGGGAAGGGCGGCTGCTGCTGCTGCTGCTGCGGGTTGCCGCCAGCCTGCTGCGGATACGGCTGCCTCTGGCCGGGCGGAACCTGCTGCTGCTGCTGCTGCTGCGGGGCGCCGTGGCCCACAGGAGGCTGGACATGTTGCTGCTGCTGCTGCTGCTGCTGCTGCTGGGGAGGTCTCTGCGCACTGTACGGCTGCTGCGCGCCGGCTGCAGGCGCCGGGGCCCCCGCCCTGTACTGCTGCGAGGCTTCGCTCGCGTACTGCTGCGTCGGCTGCTGCTGCTGCTGCTGCTGCTGGTAGCCCGAGTACCCTGCGGCGGGGGCCTTCAGGAGCACCGCATCCTGCGGAAGCGACGGGGCTGAGGCGGCAGACCCCGCCTGCGGGTACCGCGCCGACGGCTGCGCGCCGCCCGCGTGGCTGGGCACTACCGGGCCGGGTTGGGAGCTGGTTGCCCCCCCGAAGACATCCACGTACTTCGCGCTGCTTTGCACGCTGGTGTTCCAATTCGCGGGGCCCGGCGGCGGCGGCGGCGGGGCGACCTCTTGCTTGGTCAAAGGCTTGCCGAAGGCGTCGGTCGGGTTCGCCAGCTTCTCCCTGTGCTGCTTGAGAACTGACTCGGGGGCCCCCGGGCCCGGTTCCCAGATCTTCTTTTCTTCGTTGTAAACGTACTGCCACTTGTCTTTCGGGATTTCGGCCTTCTCCTCCTTCTGCGCGCTGAACAGCGCCTGGCCCATGCGGTCGAACAACCCATCGCCGCGCCTGCCTTCAGACTTGCTGCCCGTGATGTCGACGCCGATCTTCTCCCCGAGCCAGTTCAACCCCGAGATCGCCATTTTTACTCCGGAAGAAATCAGGTGTCGTCTGCTCCCCGCCGCCCACCCTCCCTACCCACAACTCTCTCTCGCCTGCAGGGAGGGGGAAATCTTAGTTTAATGTTTAGGCAGAACACTGCCTCGCATGCATGTTTGATGCTAGCATCAAGTCTTCGTCGAAGAAACTTTGTTATTCGCTTACACCACCGTGTGTTGCTTTCTCACTCAGGATTTTTTGGCCTGTTGTGTTTGTGTGATTTGTCGTTTCGGGGTAGACCCGCATGACCTCACGTCCGTTCAACACGTGGTTCGGTAGTTACAGCACTTGGGTTCCCTTCTGTTCTTTGTCGGGCAGCATCGTCGAGCATTTTCTTTCAAGCTGGCGCTTTTGTAAAAATAAAATAGGGGAAAGGGAAAAAGGGTCGCAGGGAGTGTAAGACTCCGCAGGTAGGGTCTGGAACCTTGAGGGACTAGTCCAGGGGATCGGAGTTTAATGTTTAGGTAGTACTGCCTGCCTGGGGCAGCCCCGGAGAGCCTCGGCCCCGCGGCGGCTGGGAATGGACTGCTTCTTGCGGCTGGACCACCACTCGCAGGTGAGGTCCGACCTAGCACCCGCCAGGCCCTGCCGGCCGCCAGGAATGCCTCGTGAACCCTTTTCTCTTCCCAGCGCACCGATTTCGTGTTTGCTTCGACTTGTTTTCAAATCTAACGAACTGCAGTACCTCCGGATCTGGAAGCTGAAACACGACTCTGGAGCACTTTTACCGCGAACGCAGTAAGAATTGTGTCTTGGCTGAGAATGCAAGAGAGTTGTAGTATGGCTAAAGACAATTGCGAAGCTTACTACAAACGGATAGTGTAACTGGCTAAAGACAATTGCGAAGCTTACTACAAACGGATAGTGTAACTAAGGACCTATGGCAGGGGGGGGCGGGTCCGTATCTCGCCGGATGCGGGATTAGCTCAGCCGTACATACCCTCCAGTCCGTAATTAATCAAGTAATGTCTTGTGGAATTGTATTTTGTGAAGGGCTAATTCGTGAAGGAATTAATTGTGGTTCAGACGGGCGCTTCTGGGATTTGCTTATTTATTTTTGCAGTCTGCCGCCTGGCACGTGCTAGCGGTAGGTACCAGGGAAAGCCTGCTACACGGGAGCCAAGCTTCACGTATTCGGCGGTACTGCAGAGCCACGGACCTACGGGTCAAGTGGCTACCGATTTCCCAAACTAAAGCATCAAGGCTTGGCGCACCTTGGGGCTTGGTGCTCGCGCTGAACACAAGCTCGTCGAGACGGTCAGCCGCAGGGCAGAGCGGACGGGGTTGTGGCACTGTGCTGCCTCCGACTCAAGCTTTGCAAGCTGTGGTTGACCGTCACGTTCCTGGACCAGGAGCGGCCTTTTTCTTTTTCTTCTTCTTCTTCTTCTTCTTCTTCAGTCTGCCGCCTGGCACCTGTTAGCGCAAAGAGGTCGGGGGGACGGGCCCTGTAAATCATGAAGCTGCATTTGGTGAATTTCCGTTTCGTGAAGGAATTAATTATTTTTTTTCACGGATTTGCGTAGTTGTGTTGAAAAGAGGGCCGTGGCTGCCATCACCCACACGGACAGTGACCCATGCAGCTCGTCGCCGTCTTGCAACTCATCGAGGGGATTCCACAAGGCAATACGAACGATCATCAGGTTTCCTTCGGGCTCGCTGGCGGGGAAAATCTTTTTGCCCGCCGCCGTCCGCAGGGCCGGTCCGTCCCTATCTCTTGAAACTGCATCGAAGTGCCTGCCGCTGTTTATCACAGTGAATCACGGTCCACCACGGTCTATCAGGTACATCCCTAGTCCCTAGAGCTGCATCGAATTGCCCGGTGCTGTATTCTTCGGTCTATCCAGTCTATCGGCGATGCAGATTCTCGCCACAGATTCTTTGCATCCTAGCCCAAACTACCAGTCTATCAAGAGGGGATGGACCGGCTCACGGGCCGGCAGCATCCCCTGCGTGCACGTCGCCCCCTTCGTGCCTCCCCGCAGCGCCACACAGCAGGCGGCGAACAACAACCGGCGGTGCATCGTTCAGCTTTCTTCCCCCGGAACACAGCCTTAACCCTACTCGACTGACTGTGCTTCCGAGGTGTTCAAAGGACCCGCACTTTAGAGGACTCGTCGACCGTTAAGGGGGGCCAAAAATACTAGTTTGCATGGTTAGACAGAATGTTCGGTTCCTTCCGGGAACACGCCCCCTTTGCCTTTATAGATTGAGTATTGGGCTTGAGAGGGCTCCGATAGACACCGTCGACTATGCGCGCAGGACATTGGTGTGCCTCTGCTGGTGCAGGCGGCAAGGACTGTTCTCGGCTGGTATGCCCACGAGTCGGCTAGTTTGCATGTTTAGACAGAAGGTTCGGTTCCTTCCGGGCACACGCCCCCTTTGCCTTTCTAGTCTGAGTATTGGGCTTGAGAGGACTCCGATAGACCGTCGACTATGCGCGCAGGACATTGTGGTGTGCCTGCTGATGCAGGCGGCAAGGACTGTTCGCGGCTGGTATATGCCCACAGGTCGGCGCTTTCTTGTCTTTCTTCTTCTTCGAGTGGGTGCAGTATGTAACATGGACTCGAATCCGGTCTGCCTCTGTCCACGCTGGTCCACTCCGAAGTTTCCCTCGAGGGAGCTAGAACCGGAACAAAGCGAATGATTGGAGGCATTAGGAGCATCGCTTGCTCGATCTATTCTCAGCCCTTAATCGGGAGTGAGTTCAGGGTTGCACTTCAATAGCATGGTTCCAATGGGGCCAGAACGCCCGAGGTGCGACATGTATGCGTGGAAAATTAGGAGTCAAGGCCGAGGAAATTTCGAGAACGAAGACAGGGGTTTCGGTTGTTTTTTTCTCTCGGTACGTGCGTTTTCCCCCGGCGCAATTCGGTCAGCCAGTTGCCTTCAAGGGGCGCTCTTTTGTCAGCGGGCTTTGCACATTTGAACCGCTGTTAGCAATGCAGCTTGGCGCCGTCGGCCCGCGCCCTCGGAGATATGGTGGGATGCCAAAAGGGACAACGCGGGACTGACTTCCATAGCTTGCTGTGTGCGTCTGAATGAGGAACACTGCCGAGACCCACACACACAGTTGGTCAGGGAGTGCAACGCCACTAGAGAAGTTGGACCCAGATGGTGAGGAGGATGTGGATAAGTAATCCTTGGACGTTTACAACAGTTTGCACTTTGCTGCGTCAGCAGATCCAGGTGCGTTAGCAACGCACACCATGTCACCCTTTCGTTGAAGTTTGAGCTACGAGGGCTTCCCCCTCCCCGTCGTGCAAGCCCTGCGAAGCTGTAACGCCGTTTGCAAACGTTTGCAGCGTTTGCACTGTAAACGTTTGCCGTTCGCAGATTCGGTGGCAAACGCGTTTTGCGGCCGTTTCCAGCCAGCAGAGCCGATCGAGGGGAGCGAGGTCGGGAACGAAAAGAAGGAACTGCATGTGCTGCCAATTCCGGACTTTCGAGCAATCAGGGCTTGTCGCCGAATGCCAGAGAGAGAGAGAGAGAGGGAAGGGGTCAAAGGCGCGCGGGGAGGGGACACATAAGGCGAAACACACAAAGACCACAGGAGCAGTCAGCGACTCTTTCCTAATGGCAGACAACGAGTGCTGTTGACCACTGGGTAAACCCGTGTACGGCGGGTGGGGCTATTCTAGTCTTCAGGATCACGAAATTGGTTTCGTTCGTGGTAGCAAACGAGAGGCGCGCTTTTTGCACAATTTTCCGTGACTTTGTTTGTGTGGTTCGACCTGTACGGGTTAAACCGCTGCCAACGTTTCTTTTTAGCCGTAACAAGTATTGAGCCGGGTCCCTATCTCTTGAAACTGCATCGACGTGCCTGCCGCTACAGTGAATCACGGTCCACCACGGTCTATCAGGTTCATCCCTAGTCCCTAGAGCTGCATCGAATTGCCCGGTGCTGTATTCTTCGGTCTATCACGGTCTATCAAGAGGGGATGGACCGGCTCAAGTATGCTCTCTAAGGAGGTAGTTACTGGTTATCGCAAAAAAAAGCGTATTACACTCGGTTACCGATGTACAAGGATTGCGCTTGACACTGACGTTTGCGCCACTGGAGCCAAGGGGTTGTTCGGGACCCCGCAACTTCCCTACTTGCCCCCACGGGCTGCCACTACTGCTGCCGGCACGGTGAGCCAGCGGGATAAATCCCATTCTGGTCTTTTTAGCCTGGACAATACACTGAAGGCAGGCCTTACGTTCAACATGCTGAACGTGCTGATTTCAGCACGTTGATTTTCTTCGTTTCCTTTTGTCCACATGCTGAATCAGTACGTGTATACGTGCTGAAATCAGTACGTTATCAGCACGTACTATCATTTCTGCAGATTCATCTGGGGAATCAACCGCAGTAACGGCAGATCCTGCTGTTGCCTACCACCGCGACTCTGGAGGGTTGAGGCCGGAGAGGAGGCAGAGGCAAAGACATGCCACACAGGCAGGTGAGCCCCTAAGCTCTATTTCTTTTTTGCCTGACCCTACGTACTGATTATCAGTAGGTATTTAGCTCCCAGACAAAACAGCTGCGTAAGCCCTGACTGAAGGGCAACCCGCAAGATTGTTGGTACTAAAAAAAGGGGTCGCTCACAGTTGTGGCGGGGAAAATGGTGGGCGCGACGGCACCGTTCACGAAAGGTAAACCGAGCACTGCGGCCCGAGACCTTTGACGGCCTCAGTCCACATGGCCTCGGTCAGTTCTTCGCCAGCATAGCTCCTTCGCGGCGCCACCTCGACGGTCCGGTCCCCGCAGTCCACGCCGATGTCCGCCAGCCACGACTTGTGCAGCCGGCTGAGGTCCTCCACTGCGGTCTTCGGGGTGTCCCGCGGCTTGTCGTCCGAGTTCTTGATCGCGCTGAACTCGTCGCCCCGCGACACCTGCAGGAGGCCGAAGCTTTTGGCCGCCGCGAAGGCGTCGAAGATGAACGCTTCCATCTTGACGCCGTCGACAGACCCGTCGACGGTCGGCACTTTCTTGTTCGCGATGTGCCAGATGCTCGACCGAGCAGCATACTCGAGGGCCGGGCCTTTCAGGAAGGCGAGAGTGTACATGTGGATGGCTGGGTTCGCGGCTCGGTACATCAGGTTGCCGGCGCCGTCCAAGGACTTCGCACGCTCCTCTCCGATTTCTGAGTACTCTATGACCCCCGGCGCGCCGTTGCGCAGTGCGAAGACACCCACCGCTTCGGCCGCGTCCTTCCGCGGCATCGTCTTCGCGGCCACGTCGTAGTTTCCCGCGGCGCCGAACCCGTAGAACACCGGGTCCGCCACGCGGATGAGAATGTTGTCCACGCTGTACACCTGCAGGTACCTCACGCCCTTCTTCTCGAGCCACTCCAACGCTCCGGAGCTGCTGAGGGCGGGGTAAATTCCGCCGTTGCCGTCGGGAGCCATCTGCAAGGCACCCTTGGAGGCAAGCAGCATGTTGCCGTCGGGGTCCAGGCACGGCATGCGGCCCTGCTGGAAGAACATCACTTGGTCCTCCGCGAGGCCGAAATTGCTGTGCGTTTGGAAGTAGCGGGTCGTGAACGCGTGCGTCGCTTGGCTCGTCATCACCAGCCACGGAATGACCGCGCTGCTCGCTGCCGACGGGTGCTTTTCCTTCGCAAGCCGCTGCAGCCTCAGGATGCGTTCAGCGTGTAGGCGGAACAGCGAGCTTCCACTCGGAAGGCCGATGTCCGCTCCTTCCGTGTCCTTGTCCCCCAGCACGCCTTTGGGGAAGGTAGAACCGAGCCGTGTACCCTGCCCGCCGGCCAGCACGCAGGCTGCGCAGTGGCCGTTCGCGATGAGCTCGAGGCCTTGCTCTTGCCACTTCGTCCGCTGGGCGCTGTCCTTGTCTGCGTACCCGTAGGTTTCCGCCCTCGGCGGTTCTATAGACTTCGCGTCTTGCTTTTCGGCGCAGAAGCTCGTCTCGGCGAGGAGCGCCTTCAGGTTGCGCAAGCCTATCCGGTTCTCAACTTCCAGCAGCTCCCGCTCCATGGCCTGCTTCTCGGGCCCGCTCAGCTCGCCCCAGAAGCGGAGGACATCGTGCTGGCCCGCTTTCTTTAGCACCTCTTCGAACTTGCAAGCCATCCCGCCTTGCACTGCACGAGGGAAATGACCGAACCAACCCCCCTGACCTTCTTTCCAATAAAGTATACTGTACGGTGGAGAGGGTATAAATCACTGTTTCGTGTTCTTCGCTGCACCACCGTGTGTTGTTTTCTTCACTCTCCCACTGTCCCCCAGCAAGCCTTTGGGGAAGGTAGAGCCGAGCCGTGTACCCTGCCTGCCGGCCAGCACGCCGACGTTTCTTCCAATAAAGCAAACTGTAGGGTAGGATAGGGTATGCATACACCACTGTGTGTTGTTTTCTTCGCACCCCCACTGTTCCCCGGCAAGCCTTTGGGGAAGGTAGAGCCGAGCCGTGTACCCTGCCCGCCGGCCAGCACGCAGGCTGCGCAGTGGCCGTTCGCGATGAGCTCGAGGCCTTGCTCTTGCCACTTCGTCCGCTAGGCGCTGTCCTTGTCTGCGTACCCGTAGGTTTCCGCCCTCGGCGGCTCTGTAGACTTCGCGTCTTGCTTTTCGGCGCAGAAGCTCGTCTCGGCGAGGAGCGCCTTCAGGTTGCGCAAGCCTATCCGGTTCTCAACTTCCAGCAGCTCCCGCTCCATGGCCTGCTTCTCGGGCCCGCTCAGCTCGTCCCAGAAGCGGAGGACATCGTGCTGGCCCGCTTTCTTCAGCACCTCTTCGAACTTGCAAGCCATCCCGCCTTGCACTGCACGAGGGAAATGACCGAACCAACCCCCCTGACCTTCCTTCCAATAAAGTATACTGTACGGTGGAGAGGGTATAAATCACTGTTTCGTGTTCTTCGCTGCACCACCGTGTGTTGTTTTCTTCACTCCCCCACTGTCCCCCAGCAAGCCTTTGGGGTAGGTAGAGCCGAGCCGTGTACTCTGCCCGCCGGCCAGCACGCCGATGTTCCTTCCAATAAAGCAAACTGTAGGGTAGGATAGGGTATAAATCACTGTTTTCCTCGATTGGGTCCCCCCTCGATTGGGCGCGAGGGGGACCCCCTCGATTGCGATTGCAGATCGTGCGTGTAAAGACGGGCCGGCAGAGACCGAAAACGCGGTCTCCAGTTTGCCGCGTGTGTATGAATCTAGCACGGTGAGCAAAGCAGGTAGAAACGGCTTCCAAATTCCTTTTTTTACTGGCGGCCAAGTCGCCAAAAGATTGGTCCACGCGAATCCACGCACATTGCAATAGATACGTGCTCAACATGTCTTCTGCCTGCATCACGGTTTGGCTTTCCAAACCTACTACGCTGGCAGTGCTTCGCGGAATCGCAGATCCCCAAGAAAGAAGGCATCAGAATCCAGGTGGTGGGACGAAGCGGTTGGGGAAGACAGCACGAAGCCGGCACCCGAGAGGATTTTCTGAAACCTGCGGAGGACCGTCGCAGGGAAACATATACGCGAAGGCACGGTACCCTCGGGAGGGGTAAGTGAGCCGGTCCGTCCCCTATCTCTTGAAACTGCATCGACGGGCTGTGATGATCACGGTCCACCACGGTCTATCAGGTCCATCCCTAGTCCCTAGAGCTGCATCGAATTGCCCGGTGCTGTATTCTTCGGTTTATCACGGTCTATCAAGAGGGGATGGACCGGCTCGGGTAAGCAAGAAGGGTCTGAGATGATCACGGAGGGTTAACAGCCAGCGGCAGGACTACTAGGCCGATAAGGCCGGTGAGCCTCCAAACCCCCTACTTCTCCTACACGATGAGGTCCAGCCTCAGCTGGAGTTCACAGCCTCAGAAGCTGGAGCTAAAGAGGGTGTGCCCGAGTCGCACCCGAAAAGCGGGTGTGACACCCGCTTTTTTAACTCCAGCGTTAACTCCAGCTTCTGAGGCTGGACTCCACCGTGTAAGAAACCTGGAGCAAGACAGTTCGGAAAACAAAAACTTAGGACGCTCGCCCTGCTTGTAACTGCTTTAGTACGGTAGGAACTGGAGTGAAGCACATGACAGGATGAGCACACCACCCTAGCCTACAACAGGAGAATGCGGGTGGGTTGAGGCGGGTCTTTTAAGACTATTTTTTTTGTATAAGCACATGCTTTGTAGGAATGCTTGAGGAGCTTGAGGAGACTGCCAGTTGCGATAGATCAAAGGAGGTAAATGTGCTGTAGCCCACACGAAACACAGGTAAATCTGGGTTTAGTGGCGGGCGTAAGCGTTCAACAAAAAAGACCCACTTTGTAATTGTATTGTTTTCTCCCCATCTAGCCTCCTTCGAAATGAGCACAAGGCAGTCCCTCGAGTACTTCTTCCCACCCTCCCTTGCCCTCGCCTGGTTGGCCCATTGACATGGTCAACAGGCATTCGCTAGTGAGCAAGTTATCAGGGTTCTGTCTGACTTCTCTCCTTCCTTCCCTTTCCGATGATGATTCCTTCAGATGGCGTGGCGAACTCGAATACCCAAGCCAAGATCTGCAATGACCGAAGACTTAGGCCGAGACCGAGTGCGATAAGGCCAGAAGCTGGCTGCCAATTCCTCTTTGCTGGTACGCGCTGACTTGTGCCATCCTTTTACGGCGGCAATCACACGAGCACGGTGGACGCGGGGCTGCTGTGTGCAGCACCAACGGTCAGCGTGCCGTTTGTTCGTGCGTACGTGTGTAAACACTGTGTTAACCGCTTACGGACGGGGGAATGTCGAAACCCCCTGAACCCGAGACACTGGGCCTCCAGAGCAAATACACGTCAAAAAAAAGATCAATGCTTGCTGCTGTGACGAGATGCGTCACGAAACCTCACCAGGCTTCCCACTTTGAAGTTGCACACCTTTTGAGTTGGACTCATAGGTTCCCCAGGGCTTTCTGCGCTGGACGACCTTCCTTCCCCTCCGTCCGTAAGGGGGGTTGAGTGATTTAGCATAGCTCGCTGCTATACGACGCTTTTTGATATATTGACAAGCAAGCTTGTAACTAAAAGAAAGTCCGGCGCGCCAAAATCAACCCACTTTTCAGCGACAGCTACTACTGAGGCTGGACACCACCGTGCAGAGCTGAAGAGCCGAAAGAGTGCCAACGGAGGAGGGAAGCTGCACTTTCCCACGTCTATTTCTGAAATTGTGATGGATTCGTTTACGGGGGAATTGCAAGAACGTGCTTGGAATGGGTATGTGCTCACCACCGCACTGGTCCCATCTGCGCCGTGTTTCGGTCCTTTAAGCCACGGACACATAAGGCGGACCATCATCAGCGCGGAACCTGAGAGTCTGCAGACAGACTGCGGTGTGAGTCTGGTTTGTCAGGCGGCTGTTTGTAGCTCGTCACAGCCAGGACCACCCGTGCTACTAGAGCACAGGCGAATCCGTCACGGGGAGATGCGATGGATTCGTTTACGGGGGAAGGGGGATACTTGAAATTGTTCGTGTGGCCTTGGAGCGCCTCACCGCTTGCATTCAATCTTGTTGCTGACTTTCAGGGTTGCCAGCCATGTTGAAGACACAGGCAGTGACGCACAGGGACCGTGCGGAGAACCTTCGGAGGAGATTCTGACACATGCTTTTTTTTTTTTTTTGCGTTTCCGGCGATATATATTTTGTTTGCAACGTGCCGATGGCGTTTGTTCTTTCTTCTGCTCTGCTCGCCAATACCAGCGTGACGCATTGCACGATACCGGACGCTAGCGCCTGGCAAGAGGGTTGTCGTAAAAACAGAGTAGTCGCCTGAGGGGGTAATCTCAGGGCCGCCCACGTGACAACATGCAGGGTCAAAACCTTGTGTCTTTTTGGTAAACGCTGCCGCGGGGCCGATGGCCCCCAAGAGAGAAAAAAATTTGGAAAAAGAAATTGCTCAACTTCATCAAAAATCACCGCAGTATTTTGCGCTATTTGTGGATTAGAAGGTCGGTATTTTAAAGTCTCCGCTCAACGACCGTAGAGGCTTGAGTATTTGTTCCAAAAAAAAAAAAAAAAAAAATTTAAACCCAATTTTTTTTCAGAAAAAATGGGTGGCCAGTTTTATTGGGTCTAAACCTCTTGCCAAAAAGACACAAGGTTTTGACCCTGCATGATAAAGCCGGCAAGCACTGGGAATTCTCAAGTACGCCACATGGATCAGCATGCACTTGTCGGTAAGTAGCGGCTGCCGGCTTATCCCGTGACACCTTTTACATGTACGGTTTTGAAAGAGTAGCGTTGGCATTCTTACAGGTTCGTTCCCTCGTAGCTCGCCGGGAACGGGCACTCCGGTGAAACTGGGAACTCTGCTTACTGGTCTGTCTGCGCCTTAATCCGGTGGTAGCGCACAATGGGCACCAGATATCGGTACGGTTGTGCGCAGCATGCGTACGTACACCACCAATCCCTGAGTAAGTATACAGGAGGTAGGGTAGGGTGGTAGCGCATAATGGGCACCGCATATCGGTACGGTGTACACACGTACAACACCAATCCCGGAGTAAGTATACAGGAGGTAGCGCCATCTGGTGCGGTCGTGTCTAGCGGTCCGCCGGTGCAGCCACGTGGCAGTTTGATGCTGCGGTATCTATCTTGAATCTTGAACACGGAGGACACCGGGGGGCGACCGGCTGGCCATTGTGTCAACGTACCCGAGGTTCCCGATTGAATGTTCCCGGCTTCTGCGTTCGTGCGCGCCTTGCCACACATTAGTGGGAAAACACTAGCGTGCCAATGAGGATGCCAGCTTATCGTTGCACATACATGTTCACGTTATATCGGCATTGCGAATATTGAGAGCGAGATAGTGAGAGAGCGAAAAAAGGCAGGCGTTGCGTTTTGTTTGTGCGTGCCGGTTGATCGGTTTCCCACTTGGATTTAACCTGTGTCATGTCAGGTAATGAACTCTGATGAACCACCAAAACACGCTGCCTGCGACCTTTTTTGCAGAGCAACCCGCAAGATTGTTAGTACGAAAAAGAAAACGAGAGAGAGAGAAGAGCGGGCACACGGACTAACCTTCCGCGGAGTTTCCGTTCCCGGTACTACTACGGCGGATGTAAGTCGTTTTGTCAGAGGAGCGCTGGGGGCCGTGGGGCTGGCGCGAAGCGTCTCCTGCCGCCATCGCGGCCAAGCTCGTGTCGCGTCAAAACAACATGGCACTGCACACAACAATTGAGCCGGTCCCCCCCCCGGCTGATAGACTGTGCTGGCTTGGACCAATCGTTAAGACTGTTGTTCGTGTTCAAGATAGCCGGTATCGCTGATTCTTCAGTCTTGGTTCTGTACGTAGCTACCAATGGCAACCTGGCCCAGTGGCATTCCTCGGTGATACGGCTACCGACGGGATTCCTCGGTGCCTTCTCCCGGCTTGACGGGTTGACCGGCTAGACTATGATTGTCAAGGTTAGAATGCTGAATATCTGTAGCGATGGCCTACGATAGCCTGTACTAGCCTGTGGTAGTTGAGGTGGGATAGCCTACTATAGCCTGTGCTAGCCTGTGGTAGTTGAGGTGGGATAGCCTACTATAGCCTGTGCTAGCCTGTGGTAGTTGAGGTGGGATAGCCTACTATAGCCTGTACTAGCCTGTGGTAGTTGAGGTGGGATAGCCTACTATAGCCTGTGCTAGCCTGTGGTAGTTGAGGTGGGATAGCCTACTATAGCCTGTGCTAGCCTGTGGTAGTTGAGGTGGGATAGCCTACTATAGCCTGTGCTAGCCTGTGGTAGTTGAGGTGGGATAGCCTACTATAGCCTGTGCTAGCCTGTGGTAGTTGAGGTTGGAATGCAGAATATATGTAGCGATGTGATAGGCTGCTGATAGACTGTGATAGCAGGCCTTTCGAGGCACTTCCAGGAATCAGGGGTGGACTGGCTCAACAATGACGAATCACGGAACGAGATAAATTGAATTCCCATAGTATTCGTACAATGACGAATCACGGAACGAGATAACTTGAAATCCCATATTATTCGTACATCCGGAACGCTGACGCATCCACACGACAAGACATGTTGGGAGGTTTCGTATGCGATGACATGTGGTAAAACGGCACATCATGTGAAAAGACACGCGTTGTATAATACAATTAAAAAAATAGTGTGGCGCCTTCTTTTGTTTGTGCGCACCAGCGGAGCTCGTGCTTTGATAAGTTGCGCGTGGCACGCTGTCAACTCCTACTTTTTTCACAGCGCGTTACCTCGTTCATGATTTCGCAACTGCCTCCTCAACTACTGCTTATACAAAAAGAAACGCGCAACCACATGGTAGCAGCTCGTGTCTTCAGGGCTGAAGACGTATCGGGGTTGTTGCCAGGCGCAAAGAAGGTTCCGTGATAAAGCCGTTAAGCTCTGGGAACTTTTAAGTACATGGACCAGATGGATCAGCATGCACTACACCGGTAAGCAGCGGCTGCCGGCTTATCCCGTGACACCATTTGTATGTGATTGGTTTTTGTGAATCCACTACTGAGTGGAAAGAGTAGTGCTGGCACTCTTTCTGTTAAGAGAGGGCCCGCAGCGAAAGAACTCGCCGGCCAGGAATTCCCCAGACGACTCACTTGTAGTGAAGATCACAAGTGATTACACATGCGATGCTGATGTCGGCGCTCTATGGCCGCGGCGAAAGCGTTCGTTGAAGGGGGGGAGGCTCGGTCCCCCCGTCCATCCACTTCTAAGCCGGTCAATTCCAATCCTGTGGAACTGCATCGAGTTGTCTGCCTGCTGTACCAGTATGGCTGTGGGCAGCAGGCCACCTTGTCGAGGTGGGTAGCGTCACCTCCCCGATGCAAGCTGGTTGCCAGATGGATGCGGGCAACTGCACCTTTGTACCACCGACACCCTCTGGGTGCTTCCAGGATACGCGCAATCGGGGGTTTGAAACGTGGTGAACAATATCAAAAGCCCGCACCCGCGCGGCGTTGACTGTGGCTGGTCTTTGCAAGGGCTACCTTGATGGTTCTTTGATCAAACTCACATAAGCTGAAACTGCCGCTGTTTATCACGGTGAACCACGGTACGCCACGGTCCATCAGGTCCCTGAAGCTGCGTTAAATTGTACTCGTCGGTGGATCACGGTCTATGAGAAGGGATCCAGGCATCCGGCTTAATTCCTGCCCGAGACAAGGCACAGTGGAAAACGGTTCGTCGCTCCCGCCCCCCCCTCCCGAAAAACGAGCTGCACGCCGCGGTGCGGAGGCATATAAGTCTAGTTCTGAGTTCGTAAGCCTCCTTCGGAGAAAGAGGCTCACGAAGCCCCCTTCGGAGCCCGTCACACTCACACCGCGGTGTGGAGACCTACCGTATGCGGGTTTAATACGAAACGTGTAAATGTTTCTTAGCTACCTTTTTGGCCAAAGTGTTTCTTAATTAACACGTTTCGTACTAAAAACATGGGGTCTGACATACTTAGAGAAAATTTGAAAACTGTTGAAACCCCATGATGATCCCCCATTCATTCGTCACAATCACAGCGCCGGTGTGGAGACATGTAAGTCGAGTTTTAAGTGTGAAAGCCCCCTTCGGAGAAGGGCCCGTCGCACTCACACCGCGGTGTGCAGGGAGGCTGTTGACGCTTCAGCCTCGTCGTAGTCGTGTTCGTCTTCGGGTTCCGGAACCGTGTGCACGTGCTCGAAGTCCAGCGTGCCGTAGTGCGGTGAGTACGGCCGCGGAGACCTGTCGATCCGGCGAGCGAAGGAGCCGCCTGCCGACGGCCGCTGCTCAGCGGTCGACGTCGGCAGCATGATCCGGACACGCCGCAACCGGCGCGACCCGCCGCCTAGGTACACCCACAGCAACGCGGACACTGCGTTGACACACGCCGCCACCCACAGGGACCCCGACACCAAATACGCGCCGGAACACCCGACACCGACGATGAAGGTGAGCGCGAGGAACCTCGGGTCCAGGAACGTTGGGTACCCCAAGGGAAAGACAGTGGTCGCCATCAATGGGAAATGCCCGACGAACAGAACGACCGAGAGGACGGTCCACATGGCGGTGGTGCGCGGGTCAGCCTCCCGGCCGTCCTCGAGGCTCGAATGGTAGGGGATGATGAGGGCGCGGAACGCCATCTCCTCCGGGACCGCCAGCGCGACCGCCGCAGCGAGCTGGATGATGCCCTGCCTGTTGAGGGGGGCCCACTCCGCGTACTTAACGAACTCCGTCGACGACCCGACGAAGAACCCCATTAGCACGACGGACGCCAGGACCCCCGCAGAGAGCAGCAGCCCGAAGGCCGACGGGGGATGCGTCACGCTGCTGCGGAGGCGCTGGTACACGAGGTCGTGCCACCAGTACACGACGACCCCGAGGAACGCGCAGCACGCGAGCGCAATGCAAGCGGCGCAGAGCGAGTCCGACGGCCGCGGCTCGTTTCCCGAGCCCAGGTGCTCGTCCCACTGCGCCCACCGGTCCGTCCGCAGCTTGAGTAGCCGCCTCTTCTTCCCGCGCTGCGAAGACCCGGCGAGCGCGCTCACCGGAACCGACGACGGAACCCCGGAAAAATCCTGCAAACTGCTCCTCCCGTCGTGCGGCGCCATCCGCGGCGTTTGGAGGTCGTCCGCCGCGACGGAGTCCACACTGTGGAAGGTATGCCCGGTTGCCCGCGTCACGCACGAGAGGAGGGAATACGTGCGGCCCCCGCTGTCCGAGTTTCGGGAGTGCCTCCCCTCCGCGAACGAGGCCTCCGACATGTCGCCGACGGCTGGAAACGTCAATGGGGAGCTCCGGTGCGAAAGGGAGTCGGGGAGGGACAGCCTGTTGGGCTCCGTTCGGTCGAACAGGTGCTCGTGCCACACCTCGAAGTGCCACACGATGCGGCCGTCGAGGGTGCGCGCGACCATGGGGAACGGCTGCCCATTGAAGTAGCGGCAGAGCGAGATTTCCGGCAGCGATGGAACGAGCGCCGCGAACCGCGCCAAGTCGACCTTGTCGCCGTAGAAGTCGAACGTGTACTCGTTCTCCGGCTCCCAGAACCCCCACCCGAAGCTCTCGTCCTCTGCGGCACCGGCCACGGGGAGCGTCGCGGACAGCCGCCGGCTTGCGTCGGTGAACCGAGCGTCCACCAGCCCCGGGTCCCCCTTGGCGGTGTCTCGCCCCCCCGCCGATGAAGACGAGCCAGACCGCGACAGGGGGGTCGCCTGGCCGCCATCGTCGGCGTCGTCGTCGTCTTCCTCCGGCGGGTCTGCCGGCGGAAGGGCCACGCCGACTGGAGGCGGCGCCGGCGGCCTTTTCGCGAGGGCCCGCGCCGTTTGCGTGCGCTTCTTCGCCGACGTGAACTCGCCGTGCTCGAAGACGATGTCGCGGGAGGTGTCCATCGGGTCGCCGCCTGGCGGCCGGACGTGCAGCGTGTCGGCTCCCGCGAGGAGGTTGTTGACGAAGTGCGGTTCAACTTCAGCTTGCACGTTCGACCTCGCTCCGCTGCACAGCGAGGCGATGACCCCCTCCGCGGCCTTCAACACGAACGGCCACGGCAAGTTCGCCAGCTTGCTCTTCCAAATCAACCCGCAGTCGACCTGATCCCTCCGCATCCTCTCCTTGAACCTTCCCTGCACAGTGAACACCAGCTTCCTCCTCTTCCCGTGGAAGCGCTCGCCTTCCGCCCAGGGGTCTGTCTCGGTGCCGGTGGCTCCGCGGATGTTCATCTGCACGTGCCCTTTGAACAGGTCCGTTTCGAACGGCGTCGGGGCCTTCGCGTTGATGGGCACGCACTCCGGGTGCTCCATGCGCATGACCCCTCCCAGGTTCGTGCCGGCCCTGCAGTTCACCGGCGGGTACTTAAACTTGTCCGGGGTCAGGAAGGCCTGCCGCTTGCTTTTCGGAGGCTTCGCGCCGCCTTCCGCCATCTCTTGCGGAGGCGGCATTATTCTTCGTGGGGGTTTTCTTTTTTTTTTGTGTTTGTGTTTGGGACGTACAGATTGGTGTCTTTCAACCTTTTTGGGCGTTTCCCGACGATCACCAGTTTGGCGTACAGATTTCTGTTGAATTTTTCTTTTTTACCCCCCGGGTGGCGTCTGGGCGCTGTGTGGGGGAGAGCCCCCCTCCCACCCTTCCCCAACGACAGCAAGCTGTCGTTAGACCCGCCCCTTCCTGGCAGGCGAAGATACTTTTGTTGAAAGCGTATATACACACGTGCGGTTCGGTGGCGCTTTGGATAAGATGCTTCGGATGATGACGCGTTTTCGTGACTTTGGTAGTCACTGGAGTGAGTCAATCACATTCTGAATCGGAGCAGCACGCCGCTCTAGTGACATAGCTAACTAATCTGGCATGACCCCGCCTCGATAATCTCGAATGGCGGTGTTAACATTCCACGGAAGGGATCGTTCGCGATTCAAGAAGAGGGATGCCGATTAGACTTCGCTCCCCCGGACCGAGCCCCAAAACTCCCGCGAAAAACGGATCCCGCGGGTCGGGAGCGTCGTGCACTGACGACTCCGCCACGTCATACACAACTTCAAATGGGGTACACCTGGCGCAGTGGCAAGGCTGAACTCCCAGATGCAAGCCCTAGTTCACACAGTACTTGTACTGCTAGCGGAAATTGCTCCGCAGGAAAGGATGGCTTCCTTGCGACATGATTGTAAGGTCTCCCAACCATCCAACAGTGGAGTAAGGTGCCCTGGTGGCCCGAACTAAAAAATAAAATCAGAAAACCAAATCTGTTCTGTTCTGTTGGGCGGAACATTTGCTGCAGCCTAGGCGAGGTTAGACGGCCTATCTTCTGAGCATAGTACAGGGGTTCCCGTGTGCCCGCTGTTTACTCCGTTGTTTGTTTGGTCCACCTAGTATTGTTTTCCGGTCGTTCCCGGGATACACAACTTCCAATCTACGTCCAAGGAATCGAAGCTACCAGTTGCTTCGGGGAGCTCATCCCCAACGCCTGGAAAGTTCGTCAGCAAGGAATAGATCTTACGACCTCTGGGGCAGTATGCAGGCGCCTTGCCACTGGACCAGGTGTCCGGTCCAAATCGGTTGTCGGTAGGATACCTGTTCGCGTTGTCGGTACGGTGGATACCTGTTCGCGTTGTCGGTACGGTGGATACCTGTTCGCTGGCTGGTTCTTTGGGAACAAGGTGAGGTGGTTCCTTGAGCCCCCTCCTCGCCATCCTTGGCGCGTCGAAAACCCGGAAAACTTGTTCATGAACCTGGTACACACGGCACACCCTCTTTGACGACGAAGACTGCGGCCAGACGCGATAGTCAATGGGAATTGCGGAAGCGGCAGCAAGCGCGCAGCGGGCCAAGAAAAGAACGAACGAAACGTGGGCGACAAACGGAGCTGGGGCAGTATGAGGACACAACAAGCCACGGGGGAGCGCGGGGGGACGACGAAATGGCCTTTCCTGCGGGGGCATCTGCACAGCCCACCTGTTGTGGGGGTTCACATGTTATGGATATAGCATGTGATCAACATAACGTGTGAAATCACTTGTTGTTTGCATAACAAGCGGGTCGTGTGGAGTTACCAAGAACAATGGTGTGGGAATAGTTGAGTTGCAGCTCTTGACAAAGATAGATGGAATAAAGAAGGTGGTTTATTCTTCGCTTTTTCTCACGAACGGGGGGGGGTCGGTCCTGCTTTTGGCTTTGTAGGTTCTCCCGACTCCCCAATTCGTGGTTAGCACAAACTCAAGAGGTCTAGTCAACTATTCCCTGCAGTATTGACATACTTTCAATAATAATAATCCGAACGACGGGTTTGCCGCATCTAACGTCGTCCAGTGGAGCAAGAGTAGAAAGCTTGTCATCCCTCGTTCCTCACGGATTTCCTTTTTCTTCAGGTTCCGTGAGAGTGGTGTTCGACGGTAGTGCAGAGCTACGGGCCAAGTGGCTACCGATTTCCTGAATCAAATCAACATCAAGGCGTGGCGCACCTTGGGAGCGATGAACACAAGCTCGTAGAGACGGTCAGCCACAGGGCAGAGCGGACGGGGTTGTGGCAATGTGTTGCCTTCGATCAAGCTTTGCAAGCTGTGGTTGACCGTCACGTTCCTGGACCCGGTCCGACCTTTTTGGTCTCTTCTTCTTTCTTCGGGTTCCCGTTGAACCCCTTCACGTGGCCAGCAGCAAAGAAATGCGTAGTTTTGTGTGAAACTTCCTCTTTTTGAGACGAGAAAAAGAAAGAAAACAGGAGGGACATATAAAAAACGTAGAGAACAGGGGTTTCGCACTTTCTTTGCTGCACCTCCTCCCTCCTAGGCATAGTGGTCATACGACTCGCGAGCGATAATAATTATCGCATTTTCGCACAAACGTATTGCACATGCGATAGTCCACTGTACTGTATTTGCCCAGGTTTAATCGTGCGATCATGCGCATGAAGAATGCGGCAATTGGCGCCAAAATCCCAAATGCGATGATATGCGATAATGCGAATCGTTTGACCACTATGAGGCTCCCCCCCCCCCCCCCCCCCCGCCCGTGGTGGCCAGTGATTGCAGCAAACGGTAAACGTTTACCGTTTGGAAACGTTAACGTTTACTCGTTTTGGAGTAAACGCGTTTTACTAAGCGTTTCCTGCAGTCACTGCCGGGGCCCCCCCCCCCGCCTCTCCGCCTCCCCGGGGTGGCGCTCCATTTCGTTTCTCAGAGTTATGGTTCGCTTGAGAATCCGGGATTTTAGAGTCTCCGGGCAGCCTTCGTCGAATGGGTTCGTTTAAAGCTTCTTGCCAGACCGCCCGGATTCGCGGACCCCCTCCCCCCCACCCCCGATCCTATCCGGCAGGATTTTCACTGAGAGAGCAGGGCAGCCCTAGGTAATGATCCTGCTGCAGGTTCACCTACAGCAACCTTTGCTTCCTCTAACTGAGAAACATTGCTTGGATTCGGGCGCTCAACTTGTTGCCAAGAACGAGCTTCCCTCTCCCAAGCTCTATCCCACAGCCAATCGGTAGCAACGACGGGCGGTGTGTACAAATGGCAGCAGGATGTGAATTCGGGGTAGTGCGGTCAACGAAGGACTCCTGGCGGGATAGGTGGAGTGACCCCGCAGGGTGTCCAAAGTACCCTTGGGGTATCATCGCATCGTAAGTTGTTGTTCGGAGTTTTTCATTCCTTTCCTCACATTGAACGAAAACCGCAGCTTGCAATACAACAGCAGTAGTGCCTGACTGCGATGTCCTACTGCAATGCCCAACACTGAGGATAGCCGATAGAGTTTCCTGGCTTTCTATGGTGGGCTCTGCACCCTTTCATAGGACCGGAACGAACCAGGCACGACCCCCGGCGAGAGAGCTCGGAGCAAACCTGGCAAGAGCCCGCACAAACTCGGCAAACCCTGAAACCGAGCCCACCCGTTGTTTCCACCTCGCATAGCACACTTCAGGTACGCTTGAGAACCCGGGACGTCAAAATCTCCGGGTGACCTTCACCTCAGTGCATTCACTAACTACGGGTCAACCTCAGTGTCCTCACCACCAGCATTGGCAAGAGCCCCTGCCCATCACTCCCCACCTGAACCCTGCGTGTGCAAAGTTCGTGCACAGCAGCACAGAGCCACCCATGCAAAGGTGCGCCGCCGGCACTCTTTCTTCACACGACCCGCCGCCTTTGAGGGAACACGCCGCGGATAAAAAAGGGGGCATTCTTCTTTTTGCGGTCTGCCCCGAAGAAAAGGGTGCGCGGTGTTCAGAAGGCTCCGGCTGGCCGGTGAGGCGGGAGTCATGGCGGTCGGCGTTGGCCAGCAACTTTCTCAGCACGAGCACTGGGTTTTCATATTCCTCTGTAGCTTGGATACAGGGAGGTAAAGTTAAGACGCCTCTTTGTGTTGGGGACGACGGACGTCAGCCCGCTATTTTTTTTTTTGACATTTTTCCAACAACTCGCACCATGTGGATGTTTGCACTGCGGGTTCCTGACTTTGCTTCGCGTCGAAGAGAAGTTGGACAGTGGAACAAGGGGCAAAAGCAGAACAACAAAACTCGGAGGTGCGAGCGGAAGGAAGCTCTCGTGAAGAGACAATACAACTACAGAAAAACACTCACACACACACACACACACACACACACACACACACACACACACACACACACACACACACACACACACACACACACACACACACACACACACACACCCACACACACACACACACACACACACACACACACACACACACACACACACACACACACACACACACACACACACACACACATACACAAGGGGTAGCAGTCATCAGCATTGCAGAATAGTGATTCGCGCCACTTCCCCGTGCGAGCGAGTCTCGGAACAGGACTCAAAACTGTGACCCAGGTGGCGACTGCCGACCATGACGAGTGCTTGCACCAGGAGTTTGGAACAGCTAGTCAGGCCAAGCTCATTGCACAGAGAGAGCTTGCCACATCCTCGGGTGAGATGTGCCGCCTGTATAAAGATACTCAGCTGTTGCGCGGGGCCGAAACCCCGTGCAGCTAACACCGCAAGATGAAAACAGAAGTCTTGAGCCGAGTGCCGGATGGAGAAGCTGACAGCCTCCCACGCTCTGTTCGTCCCCCGAGGGATCCCGCCCCACCCATCCTTCGGAGAGGAGTCACAGGACCCAAAAGCAGCGTGTCGGAAACTCAAAGCCGACTGGTGAAAGTGACAAGTGGGCTATACTTCGATTCAGCCGTTATCCACTCAAAAGCCCTGAACGTAAACACACACACATACACGCAACACCAGGCTTTCAAGTATGGGTTTATTCGGCGAAGTGGGCTTCTTTCAGAGTAAAAGTTTGCTTATACCCAGGTTGAGGTTCGTAGTACGCGGTGTGCTCCAGCACCGGGGGGGATTGCAAGAACGTGCTTGGAATGGGTATGTGCTCAACACCGCACTGGTCCCGTCTGCGCCATGTTTCGGTCCTTTCAGCCACGGACACATAAGGCGGACCATCATCAGCGCGGAACCTGAGTGTCTGCAGACAGGACGGCGGTGTGAGTCTGGTTTGTAGTATGCAGTGTGCTCCAGCACCGGGGGGTCGTTGTTATTGGTGCTGGTTTTGAGGGATAAGGGAAAGTAAGAAATCTTTTTGCGGTGGTCTCCGCTGGCCCGGTAGTTTGTGCGACCGCCAACTTCTTTTAACACTCGTTCTCTTCTCTTCCCGCTACTGTACGTACTCTTTTTCTCACTTTGGCTGGCCAAAAAAAGACTCCTGTGACCGACACCACGAACACATTCGCAATGAATGTGGCCCTGGGCCGCCCCACGTGCATACATGTTGAGCATTGAGTTCGTTTGAGTACATGAACCACATGGATTAACATGCACTTTCTCGTTGGTCAGCTTACTTTATGACGTCGTCACCTGCCATTGCATCGTCAAGATCGAGTACATGTGGTGTTAGCGGGGCTAGGTCTTCTTGTGATTCCGACGTCGGCGAGCTCAACATCGAGCAGGCATGCTCGGCTTTCACTTTCGAGGGCATCGGTGTGCCAGAGGAGGTCGGCATACATGTTGAGCAGGGGTTGCCATCCAGCGGGGGGGGAGGTGTTAAACTGCGCGGTCCATTTTGCGGGTGAGGCACAACCGCAAACCCAGTGTGAAATCCGGCGTGACACCCGAAAATCTAGTGGGAATCCAGTGTGATGCGGGGTGTCCTCGATTTCACACTGGGCCGGTCCATCCCCTCTTGATAGACCGCGATAGACCGAAGGATACAGCACCGGCAATTCGATGCAGCTCTAGGGACTAGGGATGGACCTGATAGACCGTGGTGGACCGTGATTCACTGTGACAAACAGCGGCAGGCACTTCGATGCCGTTTCAAGAGATAGGGACGGACGGGCTCACACACCGGATTTTACGGGTGCCACGCCGGATTTCACACTGGATTTGCGGGTGGATCTCGCTCCTGCCGGCGCTTGAGCGAAATTAGCTCAATTAAACGCCCATTAAATCCGGTGCTGGACTTCACCGTGTTATGTTGAATGAAGGGAACAATTCCGGAACAAAGGCTTCACGCGAGAAAGTTGAACCTGCCCTTCCAAAGTGGTGCAGTGTCTGCGCCGTGTTTCGGTTCTTTAAGCCACTTGAGTTGCGGCCCCAGCAGCGAGGAAAGGCAGGGGTCTCCCGACAACACAAACCCACCCTCACCCAACGGAATTTACCCCAGCGGAGTTTACTTCGCAGACTGCCACCGTAAAAGAAGACAAGTCAGTGCGGCAGACAAACCAGACTCACACCGCTGTCCTGTCTGCGACACTCGGGTTCCGCGCTGATGATGGTTCGCCTCACGTATCCGTAAGCTACTTCCACACTTCGTACATTCTCCGTACAACAGCATGCAACAGCTTCATCAGGTGGCGCTGCCCACCCGTCAGTCCCACTGGTGCTTCGAAAAATACTCGGGAGGCGGCGCCCGGTGATTATTTCGACGGAGGTTAGAGAAGGGATGGGAAATCTTAGTTCGATGTTTGGCAGAACACAACACTGCCTCTCATGCACGTTTGATGATACACGGTTCGGTCCAGCCTCAGAAGAAGCTGAAGTTAAAGAGGGTGTGCCCGACCCACACCAAACAGCCGGTGTGCTACAACCCAAACGCGTGTAGATCCACATCCGAAAAGCGGGTGTGCTACAACCCAAACGCGTGTAGATCCACATCCGAAAGGCGGGTGTGCTACAACCCAAACGCGTGTAGATCCACATCCGAAAGGCGGGTGTGCTACAACCCAAACGCGTGTAGATCCACATCCGAAAAGCGGGTGTGCTACAACCCAAACGCGTGTAGATCCACATCCGTAAGGCGGGTGTGCTACAACCCAAACGCGTGTAGATCCACATCCGAAAAGCGGGTGTGCTACAACCCAAACGCGTGTAGATCCACATCCGTAAGGCGGGTGTGCTACAACCCAAACGCGTGTAGATCCACATCCGAAAAGCGGGTGTGCTACAACCCAAACGCGTGTAGATCCACATCCGAAAGGCGGGTGTGCTACAACCCAAACGCGTGTAGATCCACATCCGAAAGGCGGGTGTGCTACAACCCAAACGCGTGTAGATCCACATCCGAAAAGCGGGTGTGCTACAACCCAAACGCGTGTAGATCCACATCCGTAAGGCGGGTGTGCTACAACCCAAACGCGTGTAGATCCACATCCGAAAGGCGGGTGTGCTACAACCCAAACGCGTGTAGATCCACACCCGAAAAGCGGGTGTGACGCCCGCTTTCCAACTTCAGCTTTAACTCCACGCTTCTGAGAGCCAAGACATCCACCGAGAAGTGCAACTTATGTCACATTGATCAACCGCTGTTGAGCCGAGGGGAACAGCTGTTTTGCTTTCCAATTTGCTCGGGATTCTCGATTTCCGTCATGACCACGTTTGAATCCTCGGTTGCCAATCTGTTTTGAAAGTCGTTTCCAGGCTGGACTCAGCCGTGCATCATCAAGTCTTAGGGGGCGTCGGGGGAGATGGGGAGAGAAACAATACAACTACAAAACGGGTCTCTTCTTTTTTTAGAGTGCAAGTTCACTTAGGGATCCGGGTGACCATTGTCGTAAAGGTTCCTTTAAGGTATAGTATGCTAGCGCGCGCATCGTATCTGCTGTAGTGGCCGTACGTGTACTTATATACGGGTATCTTCGTTGCCTATCGCCGACTATTCGACTTATTTAAGCGCGCGCGCTCCTATTTCCTGTGTCTTGCCATTTCCATCCTTTTCGTTGAACGCTCGCGCCCGCCAGCAGCAGGTCGGTTAGACCTGTTCATGCTTGAAAATGCATGGCATCCGTGGCCACCAGGCGAGGCTGCTGGCCCTGGACAAGCCCGCCATGCTGTCTGACGCGCCCGATTGTCCCCTGCCCGCCGAAGGGACGATGCTGGATCGGAGAAGATTTCGTTTAGTTTCTTGGAGGAGAGGCTATGGGAACCACTGCTAGCCATAGCGTATAAAATCCCTGGCACCCAGCACCAAACCCAGTGGCCGCGCGGGGGAGGGGACACACAGCACACTTCCTCTCCTTTGTGATTGGGCGGTCTCCTCGAGTATTTCCGACAAAGCCGGACAAGCGAGGAGTGAATATACGACGGGGGGGGGGGGGGGGTTCTTTAACATTTTCCTCTCTTTTTATCGGGGTTGGCGACGGGGTAAAAGATGGCCGTCGTTGTACAAGCGGTGATACCCGTCGGAAGAGTATACCGAAAAAAAAAATGGAATAATGTTGAACAAGCTGGAACAGGTAAATGACCGGTAGTCACCTGAGTGACTGCACGAGTGGTAGTCTATCCTATGACACCGGCATCTAGGGGTCGAGCTGAGTATTGAGCACCCCAAGGCGCGGGCAAGCACTGCAAAGTACGCAAAACCTTGACAAGAAAAATGCCGACTCGGACAAACCCTGGGACACCCAGGACCATTTTGGGGGTGTCCCCACCCCCAGGCTATACCCGGTTCAACATTAATCCGATTACGGTAACGTATTCAAGATCTTGGATCGTACACGACCAATTACACGACCAAACAGGAGAAAGAAGAATGCGGGAAAGGAGAAAATAAGGCGACCAGTGGGCACAGAGCACCAGGCATAGCGTTGGCAGCACTTAAGCTCCTTCGCGCGGCTCGTAAGCACGGCAGGCAGCCCCTGCGTTCAACTCGTTGCATTTGCAATACAGCGCCTTCAGAGCCCCCCACCCCATGGTGCGAGGGGTCGAAACACCGATGGTAGTCTAATTATTTAGCGTTTATTGTGGTTCAGAGGTTCGGTGTTTTAGGGTCTCCGGTTGACCATTGAGGGGTAGTATGAGGGATGTAGGCATGAGTACACACTTTAACTACGGCTAGCCACGTTTGTTACTGTTGCGACCGACACCAAGTTTTTCTTCCCTTTACCAAACACGAACTGTTGGAAGAGACGAGAAGCTCGTTACCGCAAAAAAACCCCCGGTGGCGTTTTCACTTGCGTCGTGAATTCAGCTTCTCGTTGAAACGATCAGGCACTGCGTTCATCGAAAACGGGCTCTTGCTGTTTTTGTTCATCAAGCTGGCTGCTGGGACCTTGTGCAGACCAGTGGTGTCCTTAGACACCAAGACACCGAGCCTACTGTTACGGGCGAGCGCTTCCGACCTTACCATTTCTGGTCCTCCTTCCCACCTCCTGAGCAGAAGTTGCGTGTTCAGCGGATACCGTCTCTGGAAAGAATCCAAGGTTGATGATCTTCGTCCCCGCCTTTGAATAGGGCACGAACGCCGGATCGGGCAAGGTGGACTGCGCGAGGAAATGCGCAGGTTTGCTATATTATTTTACTTGGATGCGTTCGTTGTCGACACAACTTGTGTTGAGGTGTCATTTTGATGTGGAAACCTATCAGGCTTCTGGACGCACCGATTGACGGGCTTGAGCCTCGCCACTGTCGGCTAGTTTGCCCTTGTCGTCCACCTGCCTCGAAATCCGCTCGCTAGTAGTAGCTGGTGTCCGACTGCACGCTCTCAACGTGAAGGGTACACCGAACGTCTTGGTTCCTTGCTGACGCAAGGCACCAGGCCAACCGTCTACAGCCTCTGGGCGGCAGTCTTCGACGCACCGGTTGACACGCTTAAGGCGTGCCACCGTCTTGGCTGGCTTGCCCTTGTCGTCCACCTGCCTCCGCTAGCTAGTAGTAGCTGGTGTCCGACTGCACGCTCTCAACGTATAGGGTACTCTGAACGTCTTGGTTCCTTGCTGACGCAAGGCCAGGCCAACCGTCTACAGCCTCTGGGCGGCAGTCTTCGACGCACCGGTTGACACGCTTAAGGCGTGCCACCGTCTTGGCTGGCTTGACCTGCCTCGAAATCCGCTCGCTGCTTTTGACGTTGACCGTCCCGGCCGGCCGCTTCGGCAGCTCGCCGCCCCTGCCTTGCAGCTTGTGCTTGTGGTCGATGACCAGCCCAGTCACCTCCTCCTCCGACTCGTCGTTGTCGTCAGCGGCGGCCGGTTGCGGCGCCGCCTTCGCGGCGGCCGGTTGCGGCGCCGCCTTCGACGGCGCCTGCTTGTCGGCCTTCGGGGAGCCTTTCCCCGCGCTCTTCGCCGGGGCTCGCGGCGCTCTTCTTCCCCGGCGACGACAGCGGCTGCCCTTCGCCTTCGAGTCGGCCGGCCGCTTCTTGTCGACCTCCTCCTGCTCAGCAGCAGCACGTCGCGTAAGGCTAGCAATGGTGCTTCGAAGGATGTGTCAACCTCGACTCAGTTCTCACCGTTCAGTTGCCATGGGCACCGATTACAGCATGCGCTCTGATGTAATGTCAACCTTGACTCAGTTCTCACCGTTCAGTTGCCATGGGCACCGATTACAGCATGCGCTCTGATGTAATGTCAACCTTGACTCAGTTCTCACCGTTCAGTTGCCATGGGCACCGATTACAGCATGCGCTCTGATGTAATGTCAACCTTGACTCAGTTCTCACTGTTCAGTTGCCATGGGCACCGATTACAGCATGCGCTCTGATGTAATGTCAACCTTGACTCAGTTCTCACTGTTCAGTTGCCATGGGCACCGATTACAGCATGCGCTCTGATGTAATGTCAACCTTGACTCAGTTCTCACTGTTCAGTTGCCATGGGCACCGATTACAGCATGCGCTCTGATGTAATGTCAACCTTGACTCAGTTCTCACTGTTCAGTTGCCATGGGCACCGATTACAGCATGCGCTCTGATGTAATGTCAACCTTGACTCAGTTCTCACTGTTCAGTTGCCATGGGCACCGATTACAGCATGCGCTCTGATGTAATGTCAACCTTGACTCAGTTCTCACTGTTCAGTTGCCATGGGCACCGATTACAGCATGCGCTCTGATGTAATGTCAACCTTGACTCAGTTCTCACTGTTCAGTTGCCATGGGCACCGATTACAGCATGCGCTCTGATGTAATGTCAACCTTGACTCAGTTCTCACTGTTCAGTTGCCATGGGCACCGATTACAGCATGCGCTCTGATGTAATGTCAACCTTGACTCAGTTCTCACTGTTCAGTTGCCATGGGCACCGATTACAGCATGCGCTCTGATGTAATGTCAACCTTGACTCAGTTCTCACTGTTCAGTTGCCATGGGCACCGATTACAGCATGCGCTCTGATGTAATGTCAACCTTGACTCAGTTCTCACTGTTCAGTTGCCATGGGCACCGATTACAGCATGCGCTCTGATGTAATGTCAACCTTGACTCAGTTCTCACTGTTCACTTGCCATGGGCACCGAATACAGCATGCGCTGATGCAATGCCAACCACCTCTCAGCGTAAACAGTACACCGAACGTCTTGGTTCCGTACCAACCGTTTACAGCATGCGCCCAGATGCGATGTCAACTTCTGGGCGGCAGTCTTCGACGCACCGGTTGACGCGCTTCAGGCGTGCCACCGTCTTGGCAGGCTTGCCCTTGTCGTCGACCTGCCTCGAAATCCGCTCGCTGCTTTTGACGTTGACCGTCCCGGCCGGCGGCTTCGGCAGCTCGCCGCCCCTGCCTTGCAGCTTGTGCTTGTGGTCGATGACCAGCCCAGTCACCTCCTCCTCCGACTCGTCGTCGTCGTCGGCGGCGGCCGGTTGCGGCGCCGCCTTCGACGACGCCTGCTGGTCGGCCTTCGGGGAGCCTTTCCCCGCGCTCTTCGCCGGGCTCGCGGCGCCCTTCTTCCCCGGCGACGACAGCGGCGGCGGCGCCTTGCCCTTCGCCTTCGCGTCGGCCGGCCGCTTCTTGTCGACCTCCTGCCGGCTCAGCAGCGGCACATCGCGGTAGTGGTCGTTCTCCTCCTTCTCCTTCTTCGGGAAGCACGGGCAAAACATGGTGTTCGCAAGCCGGCGGGGGACGATGAAGGGCGCGACCGGTTGCGAGGAGGAGGGTGCCTTCGCTTTTTTACTTTTGCGTATGGGTGTGTGTGTGTGTGCGGATGTGTGTGCGTGGGTGTGTGTGTTTGTGTTTTGTGTTTTCCGGTAACGGTGGCAGTCAGTCAGTTGCCTGCGGCGGGCGGTTTGTGTGTTTTTTTTCTTCTTTTTTTTTTTTCTTTTTCCCCTTTCTGGTGCGCGGCGGAGCTTTTTTCTTTTCTTTCGGTTCGCTGGCTTTTGCGGACCTTTTTCTCCTCGCACGGTGAGGAATGTGCAGGAGAACGCAACTCTCAAGTACAGGGGGGGGGGGGGGGGGGGGGGGGGCCTGTGTGTCGTTGGGTCGAGTGTGTGTGTCTGTTCGACTTGGCAGATGTTGCCTTGAATGGGTATTGTCATCGTCTTTCGACCCCCGCGCGAAAGAATTGCGGTCAGAATTCCGGAGACAGTTTCGACTTCGAGTTATTTTCAGAGCTAAAGTTCGCTTGAAATTCCGGGGTTGTATTTTCGTTCGCTCGTGCAGTCTTGCAGTAGTGTGCAGCGTCAGCTGCAGACGCCCGTCAGGCGCCAGCAGACCAGCAACCATAGAGGATACCATGGGGAGTACGAAGCCCGTTCATCGGCGTCGAGCCCTCTGTTGGGTCTGCCAGTCGACAGCGACTGCGTAAGCGTATAGCGTTGTGAACACAGAGCCAGCCTGACTGATTCGCATGAGCCTATCGCGAGCATCTACCCACCGTGGATCGTACCCAAAACGCGTGTAAGCGTGTAAATGAAGGCAGGTTCGATGTTGCGATGTTGATGTCTATGGGTGGGTCCACAGTGGGGTACACCACGGTACTGGTCCCCGGTCATACGTGTAGTCTGTGTGTGTGACGCCCGCTGTTCACCTCCACATTTATTGAGCTCCAGCTTCTGGACTCCGCTCCCCACCCCCCGTGTACATTGAAACGCCGCGGCTGTTGCATGGCCTTAGGCCGGTGTGCGCTGAACGGGGAAAAGGGTGCTTAGCTTTTCGTTACTATTTTGTTTCACCAGGGCAAGAAGACGCCCCAACGAGCATGCATTGCGGGGAAAGAACTACTAACTAGGCGCTGAGCGAAAGGATGAAACAGGGGTCGTTTTCTGGAAGGTCCCGTGGGACCCACAAAAAATGGCCAAAAGAAATGTGAAAACGGGTTTTTGCCTGGAGGCTTTCCGTGTTATTCTGCAGATGCTTTGAGCTAGGTCGAGTACTTTTTCCTCGCTCCCTCACCCCTTCGGTGCATTCTCGTGCAGCGGTATGCTGAGGCCTGAAAAGAGTTCAAAGTCGATCGCAAGCTCTAGCATTGACGCCTGCCCGTTCTCGGTCCACTCCATGTCTGACAGCCACGCTACCGAGGCATAAAACGTCGGTAGTCCCCAGGCCTTGTTCCGCTCCCACGCCCATGCCGGGGTGGTCAAACTTCTCGGCAGGCATCGCATCCGCTCTCGACCAGGGGGTCGTGGGGTTCCTGGCTACCCAGCCTCGTGCTTCGAGCCCTGCCCGTTCCGCAAGGATTTCAGCCATCATCTCCTGGAGCCGCCTCGAGAAGTGGGCATTCTCGGGTACTACCACTCCGTGTTCCAGCGTGCATCTGGGCCAGTCGGCGCGGTTGGCCGCCATCAGCTCGGCATGTGACACCCGTCGCCGCATGTGCGAGTACGCGACGCAGTCCCAGAATACGTGTTTCTCGTCCTCGGTGTCGCCGCTTCCACAGTGCTTGCAGCTGGGCGCCTGCGGCTCAGCTCCGGCCTGCCTCATCCGCGACGTGAACTCAGCCGTGTTCACTCCTCCCGCCAACGCTATACGTATGAGCCTCGCGGTGTGCGCTGGACATTCACGCATCCTCCAGAAGGAGTTCGTCCGCTCCAGGTCGGCTCTCTGCACACCCTCAAATCCCGGCCGCCTCGCTACCAGACGGGACCACGTCTTCGCCCTCAAGTCCGCCCTCACTTCATGCCCCCTCTTCGAGGGTGTCGAGGCTATCGGGTCAAACATTGCACCACTCCTCAGCGTGCGAGACAGGGGCCCTGGTCCCCATACGTGTCCACACTCCTCCATGCTCCTCATCGCCAGTCCAACTGGCCCCAGGGGTAGGTCCCCCTCGGCGTACCTTCCCCGGATGCTCTCCATCAGAGGCAGAAGTCGTGGCAACCTCTCGCACGCCGCGTAGAACGCCGTCGTCACCCTATATGCTAGGCATGTACTGGGGTCCGTCAGGTGGCCCTTCTCCTGAAAATTTAGGACCATCTCCCTCGAGCGCTTTGGGTTGGACCCACCCCAGATCAGTCCCATCACCGACGTCGTCAGCCGTTTCATTGCCACCTTCGACACCGGCGCGAAAGAGCAGCCTGACAGCGCCGCCGCACATTCGACTGTACAATCCGGACCCACTTCTCGTACCGGAATGGCGCATGGCGGAGGCCTTCCGCCAGGGCAGCCGCCTTCTCCACCCCCTCCGAGTCGGACCTTTCTGTCCTATTATTCGCCGTCGAGACTAGGACCCCCAGGCACGTGACAAATTTGCTAAACCGCAGCAGCGCATCCACGCTGCGGAGTCTGAGCGTCGACAGGATGTTTAGCAGCGGCTGCCAAACATCCTGTGACACCGCGCGAGGTTGTAAAACGCTCTTTTGTTTTCTTCTCGGTTGCTTTTGATGGGGCATGCAGGCCTGAAATGCAAGAATGGAAAAGAGACGGGGGGGAGGAAGAGAAGAAAAGCATCGCAATTCGCGCGAACTGATTCCAAGAATCGGAGAGTCACGTTGGGGGAGGGGAACTTTAGCGTTATTTGTGGATGAGAAATAAATTCAGTATAATGCTTGGTAAGCTGCCTCTCTTCGATGAGAATGAGACCAAATAGAAGGGAGCATGGACGAGTACAGAAATAAAGCTTCGAGGTTGCAAGAACGTGTTTGGAAGTATGTGTTCAACACCCCAGACGGTCCTATCTGCGCCGTATTTCGGTCCTTTATTTAATCCACGGACAGAAACATTCATTGACTACCGACCTTCTGTTCATTGACGATTACCCTCACGTCGTTGACGATCGACCGTGTGTTCAATTGGAGCATAGCCTCACAAGAAGTGGAACACTAAAAGTTATACCGCATGCCCAAGAGGAACCTCGGGCTTCGTGTCTAATACTTAGCACGACTCGGCTTTTCACGCGCACAGCAAACAAAATGCAAGCCTAGTCGCCAACCGAAAGTATAGGCAATGACGCAAGGATGCTCGTCGTCAATCGAAGGTTGATATCGTCAATGACCGATGGTAACAGCCAATGACGCAAGGTCAATAGTCAATGACGCAAGGATGCTCGTCGTCAATCGAAGGTTGATACCGTCAATGACCGATGGTAACTGTCAATGCCGCAAGGATGCTCGTCGTCAATTGGAGGTTGATACCGTCAATGACCGATGGTAACCGTGACGCAATCGTCAACTGGAGGTTGATATCGTCAATGACCGATGTTAACAGTCTATGCCGCGAGGCTGGTTGTCGTCAATCGAAGGTTGATATCGCCAATGACCGAAGGTCAATAGTAAGGCTGGTCGTAGTCAATCGAAGGTCGAACGGCGCAAGTCTAGTCGCCAATGACCGAAGGTCGGCCGTCAAGAATCGAAGGGCGAACGGCTAAACACCCCGCAGCAGGGTCTCACCCCTGAGAAGTATCCTGTATAGCGATTACCGTGGGCCACGATGTAGAAACGGGGGAAACGTACAATAGCGTGGGTTTTTTTTTTTTTTTTTTTTTTTTTTTTTTTGGTGGTGGTCAGTGCTCCCGCTAACCTCACTTTTGGTGAGGAATTCCAAAACCTGCTTTTGGACTTTTTTTTTTTTTGTGCCTCCAATTTTTTTCCCCCTGTGCTGCGCAGGTTATTAGCTTCGTTTCTGCCTCGGTTTCTCGACCAACTTTCTGAGACCGAGAAGCTTTTCTCCAGGGGAGCACCAGAATCTTTCAAGGGGGGTCCGGGGGGGGGTCTGCCCCCGGTCGAGTCGGAGAGAATCTGTCAAGAAATCCGGGGCTGCTTCTGAGCCTCGACTCTCTTTCTGGCTCCAGCCCCCAACTTCTACCCGCCAGCCCACCATGCCCATCAGAGGGTAGACCGTGATGCAGTGCTTTGGCTACACGATACCACCAATGGGAAAAAGGTGAGGAATTCCTCATGAGGAATTCCTCACCCTCTTTTTTTTTCGAGCCTCTTTTTTTTTTGAGGAATTCCTCGCACTTCTTCGTTAGCGGGAGCACTGGTGGTGGTTGGCGTTCGAATCTTCCCCTTTTTCTGTAAGCATGGTCCGCTGAAGGGTGCGACGCCTGCTCCGGGCACTTTTGCTGCGCTGAAGTCCGAGCCTCACAAGCTGGAGTTTGCCTTCTGGCTGTTTTATGGCTGATCGAGGTGAGGAAAATCGGACGAAAACAGAGATTCCCCGATACCAGAGATTGTATCGTGTCAAGCCTAGATCGATGCATTGAGCACTCCGTTCATTCTTCAGCTTTCAAAGGGGCAGTCCTCGATCGTATCTCTACGACCGAGAGCTTTCCTCGATTGCTTTTTTTTTGTATTTCACCATCGTGTCTTCCCGATTACCCTGACCATTAGATCGAGCGCATACATACGAGTATGCTAACTCGGATCGGGGGCTGACAGATTAGCGATTATAGGACCTTGCGAAATGAGGGCAAGAAAAAGTTGGAGTTTTTGCAAGCACGTGACGCCGCACTGGTCCCGTCTGCGCCGTGTTTCGGTCCTTTAAGCCACGGACACATAAGTCGGAGCATCATCAGCGCGGAACCTGAGTGTCTGCAGACAGGACAGCGGTGTGAGTCTGGTTTGCCAGGCGGCTGTTCGTAGCTCGTCACAGGCAGGACCACCCGTGTTACCACAAAGGAAGAGTGGGGAGGAACCTAGTTTCCAGACATTCCGCTCACCCTCCTGAGATCTCTCTCAGGAAGATCCGCCTTCGGCAATCGAGGCACAAAAAATATGAGGGGGAGGGTTTGGTCCCAGCAGCCCTTCGGGAAACAGCTAAAACAGTGAAAAATCCAAGGTGCAACCATAACTGCCGAACTTCCCTGGGCTTGGTGTATAGGACTCCTTGAGGAATGAACGCGGCGGGAGAGAGAGAGTGTGTGTTAGAATAGAGCAGTATTTGGCATCAACCTTGTGCCTTTTGCTAGCTTCGTTTAACCGTGAAGCTAATCGGTAGGGCTTACCCCAAATTCTTTCATTCGCCAACCTGTGACCATTATCATCTTCACCGTTTTTGTCTGCGCGACCTTTTCCGAGAGTGAGAGAGAACACATCAAAACAAGTCAAAGAGTAAAGCGGTAGTCACGCCTTAGCAATCCCCGGGCCTCTCCCCACCCACCTGTATGTGTTCACGTGGACATCGCTACCGCGCTGCCCTTTCCCGAGAGAGAGAATAGGAGTCCAGGACGCCCGTCTAAAAAACAACGTATATGAACTTTCTTTCTTTTGCTTGCGGCTAAAGGTGAACAAAAAGCCGAAGGGGCAGCAGAACCCTAATGTAAAAATGAGGGGCGGACCAAAACCCTCTTCAACTCCGACTTCTGAGGTTGGACTCACGCGGGGGGGAAATCTTAGTTGGGGGGAGGAGGGGTCAAAATGCCGCTCTCTTCTCCTTTTCCTTTGGGTGGTTGGTCCGGTTGTGAGGTGTGAGAGTGCCTACCTTGGTCCCCCATGAGTAGGAAGCCGACATGTATCCCGTAAACGGCACACATGCCGGACTCCAGGGTTCTCGAAGCGGGTCACAGGCCACCTGCCCCACACGAGGCACGTGCCCAAGTCTCGTGGAGGACTACTGTAGCAGTCTCCAAGTGTGCACCTCCCTCAACTACTGCAGTCGGGGGGAAAATGTTCTTGGGTTTGAAGAGCGCACCACTGAGGCCAGGTTATGCAACCGCGGATATAGTGAAGGATTGTTCAGGAAACGGTCGTGAGCGAAACCCGACCAGGTAACGACCATTTCACTGTCTTCCGCATGTTGAAAGTTCGTTGTGGTCAGAAAAACGCCGTTCACTGCTCGGACCAGGGCTTACGCTCCGTTTTCGGTCTCAGAGAAAATACGTGTGGTCCACACGTGGACGCTTAAGGTTACGAGGGGACAAAACCCCTTTTTCCCCCTATGTGCGGCCGGCAGAAAACAATAGCGCCACTACTGGACTTGGCGACACTTGGCTGTGCGGCCGTGGCGACTTGTCAAGGCCAACCGGGTGGCCGGGCATAGACTCCCGTGCACGTGGACCTACCTGTGGGTCTTCATGTGGAAGCACACGTGGGGGGGGTCGTGGAATCCCAACGTGTGGAGATCCACACGTTCCACACGTGGAGCGTAAGCCCCATCCTGTGCTATTTGCGCGGGTTCGGCTCATGTGTTTTTCCATGATACGCGAATGGAGGGAAAGGGTTTGGATCTCCCCGCAGCTGGTTAGCCTTCCGTTGAGTACCAGTGGTGTGGTGGTTGTTATTTGGTATGGTTGTATGGGCTGCCATGCATGCCTGCCAGTAGTACCATGGCCGTGCTGGAGGCTGGCGGGAAATACTCGACGTAGCTGCTTCGACTCCGAATGGAAGGGAGGAAAAATATAGAGGTAAGGGGCAAATACAATACAAACACAATCTGATTTGTTCTTCGCTCACACCACCGTGTGTTGGTTTCTCACTCAGGACTTTGACCTGTTTTGTTTGTGTGATTTGTCGTGTCGGGGTAGACCCGCATGACCTCACGTCCGTTCAACACGTGGTTCGGTAGTTACAGCACTTGGGATCCCTTCTGTTCTTTGTCGGGCAGCATCGTCGAGCATTTCCTTTCAAGCTGGCGCTTATGTAAAAATCTTATGAAATCGGTCGATTGCATCAAGCAGGAAAAAGGGTATTGCAATGTTCCCCGACTAGAATGCAAGGAGCCCGTGCGTCGCTGTCTAGCGGATGCCTCTGCGATCGCGCTGGATCGAGCTTCCGCCTCTCCAGCTCGTCGTGATTGTCGCGTTGGGGCGCGCAATTTGATGTCTCTTCCCCGCCCTCCTTCGTCCGCTTGATCGTCTGCACACTGCATGACTTCCTCCTTTTCGCCAGGCAAGCTAGCGCAGTAGAGAGTTAAAGTTACAGCTGAAAACGTGCACAAACATAGCAGGCAAGCACAGCTTAAACCAGAGGATAAGGCTGATTCCCCAAAACAAATCATCCCCCACACTGCGATGCGGATTGAGAGCAGGGGGGGATGCTGTAGCTGGTTGCAGGCCGGGGTTGCCACCCGCGCCTGTATAAAACTGGGTTGTTTGCTCTTCTTTGAGCGACACAGAACGTTTCGCGACAAGCCCGTGAGAACGTATTCCCTGGCCCTTTGCGTCCGATCTTGCATCACACGCTGAGGGATCAGGATGGGGGGGTAGACTGAATAATTTCGCATTCGGGTGACGGTTGTCTCTTCGTTCAGGGCTGCTATGCTTCGTCGAGCACGGTATCACACAAAAGAGACGTTTCTTTCTGGGTACACGAAAATCGTCGCGAATTGGTTCGTAGAAAGAACGTATGTCATCAGCGACGTGCCGGATGAAGCAGACGGCACGTAGAACGTGCTACAAGGAAGAGGAGGATCATCACCATCAGACGGCGACGCAGCACTTGCAACAACCCGGGCCCACAGCTCCCCGAGGGATTCGACGGTCACGAATGTCGACAAGGAAGCTTCACCACAGCCTTCAGCGGCACGGTTTGGCGAAGTCTGCCCATCCCCTCTCCAGCCTTCCACAGGAGCCGGTCCATCCCATCCTGATAGATGGTGAATGCAGCTCAAGGCAATTCTATGAAGCTCAGGGGATGGACCCGATAGACAGTCGTGGTGGGCCGTGATTCACTGCGATAAACAGCGGGAGGCCATTCGATGCAGTTCCAAGAGCTGGGGATGGCACGGATTAGAATGTAAAGAATATGCGGCGAGAATCTGTATCTCTCGCCTCAGCTCGTTTTGTTCGCGTTCAGACGCGGGACTTCGCCGTGTTGATGGATTCCCTCCTCACCTTGATCGTCCGATTTCGAATCCATTCTTTAATGAACCGGTCCCTTGACCGTTTTGGTTCGTTGATTGCAGCTCTTTTCTCGGTGGGCAGTGTACGCTCAACCTCTGGACATTCAGTTGTTTGCCTGGGAGCAACTTTGCAGCGTTTAGTCCCAGGAAGGGGGCACAAGGAGGCGCGTGTGTGGGCAACTTCTTTAGCATGACTCCCGTGAAAAACAATGGGAGTCTTCCTCCTACGAGGGAAAAACACTACGAAAACGTTTTGCGCGGGGGCTTCAGGCCCCACTCTCGCTCATACTATGGAAGTATCGGTATTGGTTATGCGCACCCACCTGCGTTTTGGTAAGTTGCAAATATTGCGCTGCCACTTTGTGTTTAGTACCAACAAAGCATTGTTCACACAGTACATTTCCGGAGTTGGGGCTTGCACGTGAACGAAACAACGGACGATCAGCATCAACTGACCAAACGATACGACCAAAGTGTCTAGTGCTTCGTGTGTACAGGACATAACCCTCTCTGTCTTAGTTTAATGTTTAGGCAGAGCACTGCCTCTCATGCATGGTTGATGCTACCATCAAGTCTTCTTTGAGGAAGATGTTGTCTAGGAAAGGGACGCAAATAGAAAGACGTAAAAAGGGGTGAAAAGGGGAGTGTACGGCTCCCAAAGTGGGTATGGAACCTTGAGGGACTAGCCCTGTGTTTTCACCGCGGTGTTGTGTGGGGGAAAAATCTTAGTTTAATGTTTAGGCAGAGCACTGCCTCTCATGCATGGTGGCAAGTAGGGGGAGGGTGGCTGTCGTAGCACTTTTTCGTTGGCTTCGTTCTTGCGGGCGAGCCGCCGCCAAATACCCGAAAGACACTGCCACTCCTGCAGAATTGCTAGACAGAAAAAGAAGAAGGGAGCAAAGACTCCGCCAGCAAGGGACTGTCACCGTTCACCCCTGTTGTCCAATTGTGTGGTTACACATTGTACTAGGTCCTTCTTCATGGTCATGGGTGCTGCCATTTTGTGGTATACCCTTTTTGCTTGTGCGCACTAGCGGAACTCGCCTGCGTTGGCAAGTTGCACTCTAGCCGGCTGCCAACTATTATTTAGTGCGAACAATACATTGTCAACGCATAAATGGGGCTCCTGTGGCGGACCACGTATGTGTCGAAGCACACACTCGAAGCATAACGGTTTCAACGGACACGACGACGCCGGTACCGTGGATGGGTTGAGGATTAGTTGAGTCGCAGCTCTTTTGACGGAACGGATAGAAAAGAAACAGAAGAGGTGATTTCGTGTTTTTCGACAATCCCGCATGGGCGTACAGACTGGTGATTTTTGTGTTACCGTCGATCACGAGAGACGATCAGTTTGGTGTCTTGCGACGTTTGTTTGCTTGGTAAGGAATTTGGTGACGCGCTTCAGACAAGAGTAAACAAAGAAATGTATGCCGAAACAGACAGCTCGCTCTTTCGTTCTTCTTGTTTTCAAAATTTAGAAAGTTTCCGTGTTTTGAGAAGCCGTTTGGGACCCAAGTGCAGGAGCCAAGTTTTGGGCCCAGGTTTGGGTATTTTTGAGTCTCTGGTTGACCGTTGAGGCGGGGAAGGGTGTTGAAGGGCGCTTTTGCATCGCTTTCTTCCTCCCCCTCCCGAATTCTTCGTGAAAACGCGAAGCGTATGCAGTGGTGTCTAGGGGGTTTAGCAACGGGGTGACTGTGTACACGTGAAGGTTTCGTCGGAATTCATCTTCCAAGACAGTCGATCTTTTACGACAAAACACACGGAGTCGGCGTACTGGATCAAGCCGTCGAGCACCACCGACTGCAGCACCACCAGCCCCACGAAGACGTCGAACCCCAGCCTCCCGTTCCGCACGCGGTCCCACCGCCGAACAGACTACGTCGCCGGCACCATCCGACGCGATGCCCGTTGAAAAACAGCCGTAGTATAGTTTGGACTATGTGTCGTTCTAGTTCTGGAGCGAGTCTGGAAGCAGAACGCTTAGTTTGCGCGCACAGGCGGAACTCACCTGCCTAGTCAGTTTCATGTAAAGCTTAGCACGCTACGAACTACAAATTCTTGGCAGATCTTTTTTTTTTTTGCCCCACCAAACAGCGCGCGTCGAATCAGTACAAACTGTTCAAGACAGCGCGGAGGCTGGCGAAGACACCGACCGGGTTTCTGTGGTGGACGACGGCCGGTTGGTAGAGCCTGGGAAGTGCGTCGAAGGACAACGGAGCGAGCGCGAGGAAGTAAACGGCGGTCGCTTCGACGAACACGACGCCGGTCCCGTGATAGGAGACCAGGCGGCCTTGCTCGATATGGACGTACACGTGCAGGGCGAGCCACGCGAAGGAGAAGGCGCAGAGCGCGATGCCGTGGGTGACGTCGGAGACGGTCAGCCACCGCGGGGTGACCGTCGGGTTGTACACACCGTACAACCGGAACACCGCCAGCGCGCCCGCCCACAGCGGGGCGAAGACGTGCAGAGCGTCGACGCCGGAGTCGGCGTACTGGCTCAGGCCGTCGAGCGCCACCGAGTGCAGCACCACCAGCCCCACGAAAACATCGAACCCCAGCAGCCCCTTCCGCGCGCAGTACACCGCCGCCGCAGCGTACACAACGAACGACAGCCCCACCGCCGAGCAGACCACCGGGTCGATGGGACCGTCCGCCGCGATGCCCGTCGAATAACAGTCGTACGCCAGGGCCCCCGCACACAGGAGCCCGGCGGACGCCCTCGGCATCCGCATTTTCGCGGACTGAAACGCGAGGAAAAAAAGCGCCGCCAGCACAGCGATGACGGCGCACCGGTGCAGACTCCACCCGTGGTTCAGGTGCAAGACGGCGAGCACGCCGGCGACGCCGCAGTACTGGAAGAAGAACCCGGCCGGGAGCAGGTCGAAAGCCAGGAGCACCCCCGCCGCCAGCGCGAGGATGACGAGGCACGCGCCGAGCCAGTCGTACGCGGAGAGGAGGCTGAACCCCACGAGGAACGCAGCCATCTCGCACACCGCAAACCCGGCGAAAATCGCCAGGTCCACGTACCGGCTGCGGGTCTCCGCCGCCTCCGGCGGCGCCGGGGACCCACCGGACGAAGCAACTGTGCCCCTCCCCGCCTCGCTGCGCTCCGCGGTCGCCATGAAAGTGACTTTCAGAGCGGATTCGTCTTTGGTGAAGCCGGTCTGACCGAGGTCGTCGTTCGCGCTGCCCCCCCAAGACGTGAGGCCTAGCGCGTTGCCGTCGTCCATTTTGTCGATGGCCAGCCAGCCGCCGACCTGGACGAGGACGACGGGGAGCCCCAGGACGTACGTGTTCCGCAGCCGCTGGAATGCTTCTTCGACTTCGTCCTTCTCGTCGCGCGTGAAGATCCAGAACATGGCGACCACCGATCCCCTGGACACCTCCACCTTGTCGACGTACGGGTACGCGAGGCGCAGCTCTCGGTTCCTGGATATCACGTCGTGCATCATCTGCGAGAACTCGGCCGGCAGGTGATCGAAATCACCGTCCATCTTCATCAGCACGCGCGCCCGCTTCATCGCGCCGAGCGAGGTGCCGAGCACGGGCAACCCGACGAGGGTCTGCAGGCACTTCAAACGCTCCGCCACCTCCGGGAACTCGCTCCGGGTATACAGGCGCATCCGGATCATGACAGCGGGCGACTGTGCGCGTGGTTGGGTTCAGGGCAGTCCGCCGCTTGAAGGAATGCTGGCTGGTAGCGGGGCACCAATGGCAGCATTGGTCAGATAACAAATACACGTTGATGCGACAGCGGGGGAAACGTAAAACGAGTCAGTCGTCTAGTTGGCAGTGGTGCACTATGGGATACACTGGACTCTCACAATGAATACGGCAGTGGTGCTCTATGGGATACACTGGACTCTCAAAATGAATACTTGAAGAAATGCTGGCGCGCCAATGGCCGCATTGGTCAGATAACGGGTACACTGGACTCTCATAATGAATACGGCAGTGAATGAATACTTGAAGAAATGCTGGCTGGCAGCGGCGCGCCAATGGCTGCATTGGTCAGACAACATATACACGTTGATGCGACAACGGGGGGAACGTGAAAGGAGTCGTCTAGTTGGCAGCAATGCTTTATGGAACACACACTGGACTTTCACATTGAATACAATGGCTCACACTGAGAGAGAACACACACACACACACGCACACACACACACACACACACACACGCACACACACACACACACACACACACACACACATACTAGCAAGCTTGCTTGAGCGCCGAAGGCGCGTCTAGTGGGATCCACTACGTTCTGTGGATAGGCAATGCATCCCCCACTCGTTACGAGGTTGGACGGGAGGGATCACAATCCAACACACGTCGCAGGCTGGGTGTTGGCCCCCCTTTGGTTGGGTTCCCCTCCCTCTCTCTTCTTGTGCCATTTTCGGCCCTTTCTAGCTTGCCTGTTTCCGTTTCCTTTTGTTGCCCTGCATCCCGCAGTTGCTGCGAGGACGTGCACCCGCTGGAGAACGCCAGCGCGAAGCAACCGGCCAGTGTCGTGGCCAGTGGAGCTGAGACCTCCAGAGACGTCGACAAGTCCATAGAACGGAGTAAGGATCCCACACACACACACACACACACACACACACACACACACACACACACACACACACACACACACACACACACACACACACACACCACCCCGGCGGGTACAGATGCAGATGCTGCAACAGGTACAGACATCACTTCTGGGAAAGGCACTGAGCCTCATAGAGCTGGGGAGCGCCTACACAAAAGTGGCGAAGCAGCCGTGGCACTTTGGGTTCGACGCGCCAACAACGGTCCTAACATCGCTTGGAGGAACGGTTGTGCGGGGAATATCGTGCAGGGCGAAGATCTCGCAAGCTGCCGAGGATGTCATCCTGAGGATCCGTGAGCACGTGCAGAGCCGCCCTCCCTCAACGGAGGAGACGCCGCTTTTCCCGCAGTACCTAGCATGGGCCGCGACGTACCAACCAGAGGAGGTGTACCCCATGGGATGGTTGCGAGCATGGGCCGGCCGGGCGAGACCGCAAAAGCCTGAGGATCCCCGCGGAGAGCGAAAACGAAGGGAGGCACCGCGGAACCCGGTTAGACCGCTAAACGCGGAAGGCCTGCACGAACGGCCGATAGGGCGAGCAACGAGGAAGACGAGCGAGCGACGCAGCGAACGGAGCCCGCGACCAAAAACCGAACACTGCCAACTCCATGAACAGGAGCAGCGCCGAGAGAGTCGAAACGAAGCGTCGCGCGGCCTCAGGCACCACCCGGGCTCGCAGGAGACACCGGGCCCCCACCAGCGGCCGGGCGGGGCGTCGGCCGTAACCTAGAAGGGTGCCATGCGTGGACACACTCTCGCTAAGGGGGGCGCCACGTTAAAACGAGTCCGCGACACACACACACACACACACACACACACCTGGCAAGCTTGCTTGAGCGCCTTCGGCGCGTCAAGTTGGAATCCTTACGTTTCTGAGCGAACTCCTCATATTATCCACTCGCCAAAAGCGAGGTTGGAGGGGTAAGCAAAAACTGACAAACGCAGGCCCCACCGTTTGCCCCCTTTTTGTACTCCCCCCTTCGAATCCCTTCGTTCCGTCTCTGACGGCCCTCTTTTTTACCTGTATGTTCTTCCCCGTTCATCTGTTCCCCACCTTTTCCCCATGACCTCGACGGATGCTTCTCCCTTTGCTCTGCTGCGATAAACAGCTGGGAGATAGCGGAACAGCCAGAACGGAGCCACATGCGTTCTGCCGACTCGCAAGGAAGAGCGAAGAAACGATAGGGATTCCAACACACACACACACACACACACACACACACACACACACACACACACACACACACACACACACACACACACACACACACACACACACACACACACACACACACACACACACACACACACACACACACACACACACACACACACACACACACACACACACACACACACACATGGCAGAAGTGGTCCTGCCACAGCCGACCGTGCGCAGCAACAACGTAGCAGAGTACGAAGGACTGCTAGCAGGCCTGCACCTGCTGGGGGATGCAGGCGAAGCGGAAAGAGAGGAATGCACGGTGCGAGGCGACTCGGCGCTAGTTGTCGGGCACCTCGCACGACGCATGGCATGTTCAGAGGAACTGAAGCCGTATCTGACGCGCGCGGCCTTGAAGGTGTCGTCCCTGCAGAGACGGCTGACGCTGCACATTGAGCACGTTACACGGGAGCTGAACACAGACGCGGACGCGCTCAGCAACGCCGCCATGGACCTGGTGCAACGCCAAAGGCCCACCCGGCAGCAACAAGAGACCATGCTGGCAAACTTCCGCCGGTCCGGTCTAGGAAAAGCGCTCAGCCTCATCGAAATGGGGAAGGCGTATGGGAAGGTGGTTGCACAGCCGTGGTTCTGCGGCCATGAATACTCCACCACCGTTTTGACATCTGTGGGAGGAACGGTTGTGCGGGGTGTTTCGAGGCGTGCACAGTTATTGACCGCGACCGAGGATGTGATCATGAAGATACGCGAACACACACGAGAAAATCGGCCAGACCTACAAGAAAACAGCCCGTTCCCTCCGCACCTGGGATGGGCCGCAACTTTTTTGCCAGAGGAGGCCTATCCGGCAGGGTGGACGCAGGGAAAGCCGGATTGGAAGACGAAGGCTGAAGCGGCAGGAAGAAGCTCAAGCACGGAACCGTGCGAAGGAGCCCCCCCGTTCGAGGCCCCAGAAGGCGCGGTGAATACCTTCCGCCCCGGAGTGGTTTGCTCGCATCACAGGAAGCCGCGATGCAGGGAGTGCGTCAAAAAGCGCCTCCCGGCGGAGACCTGCTGTCGCCTCAAGCAGCATCATCACGGATCGGATGGTCTAAGGCCGCGGATGCACTTTTGCACAGCACACAGACTAGGACGCTGCGGCGACTGCGTAGTAGCAAACGAAGCATTAGCCAGCTGCTGCCCGAAGCACCATGCAAACAGAAGAGCGAACAGAGACCCCCACTCCCAGCCCGAGGGTGCATCGGCCGTTACCTAGCCATAAAGGAGCGTGGTCGTACTTTCGTAAAGGGAGGCACCACGTTAAACCGGGTCCGCACACACACACACACGTTCGCGGGGCTTACAGGGATGAAAGTTTGTACGCAAGTGAAGTCCCTGTGGTTTACGACGGCGCGGGACGCCCCCGAAGAAATCCAATACACGGAGAGTAATGGAGCCGGAGAAGCGGTAGCGCAACCGGAGACGATAGCAAGGCAGACCACGTTTGACGTACTGGGAGTGATGCTGACAACGAAGCAGGTACCGCCAAGCCGACCGCTCCAGCAGTCCAAGCGAGTAGCGGAGCGAATAAGAATGGTCGACAACGTGTCGAAAAGAGCGGCCTGCCTCCCGCTCCCAGCTGGTGCACGAGACCTCGCCGTCAGCATGACGGCGGGCGCAAAATTGTACTATGGGGCAGCGGTGACGGCGATCCGGAAGCAGGAAGTCGGACGTCTGAGGAGAAGGTTCACCGAGTCAGTGTGGACGGGACCGCCCCGACGGGCGCAAGAAGCAGTCTTACACGTGCTGCACCACGGGCATAGACTAGACCCAGGCGTTGTCCCAATGTACAGGCAGATCACAACCTGGGCCGAACAGGTCAAAAAGTGGGAATACGCGCGAGCGTTGGCGGAAACAGCGTGGGTCCACAGAGAAGAGCTTGCAAAACTACATGGCCCCTTTGCCTTCTTGAAGGAAGCGCTGGACAAACTCCAATGGCAGTGGGTGACACCCACGTGCGTCGCGTATGTGAATGAGGTGGGGGAAGGAATTGTGCACGACGCGGCGCAGGAAGGCAATACACGTCTCCTACAACACGACCTGCGGCATACGCTACGCATGCGCGAGATGGTTCGGCTAGCAGCGAGGAGAGGGAACGATTTCGGAGGGGTACAATGCGGGGTAGATTTTGCAGCAACCAGGAGCCTCTTGGAGAGGCAAAACTCACCCCTCACAGCCTACCAAGCCGGAATGCTGAGGTCGGTAATCGCAGGAGCCACGCCCGTTACCGGGCGGACTGGGCTGAGCGAGAGGGGGTGCCCGTATTGCAACACGCAGGAGCGCGAGACGGTCGAACATCTGTTTTGGAAGTGCCCGGCCTGGGAACGGACACGCGCGAAGTACGCGGAACTGACGGCCGCGCAGCAGAGTTGGCCACCGTGCTTGCGATTGTGCGGAGTAGCCCCCGCCCCCCAGGCAGGTTCGGAACTCTTGCCCAGGGAGCGGGAGAAGCTGCTTCGTCTGTTGGAGACGCTGCACCTCTTCTACGTGGAGATCCTAACAGCACGCCAAGGGGCAGATGAAATGCTGGACAGGTCCACACGACACCATCGGACCATAGAGTACCCGCGTAAATGGAGACCAGCCGAACCACTCAAACTGGTTGTGCCGGACATCGCGCCTTCAGCGGTTACGGCAAAGTGGAAATACGGCCCAGAGATGTGGATGGCGTTCACGGACTGGCTAAGAGAGTTGAAGTGGGCGCCCCCGGGGCATGAACTGGGGGTAAGCTTTGTGGAGTTAGCGGTGGACTTCGAGTTGTGCACCGGATGCAGACTCCCGGCGCTCAAGAACCGGTACTACTCGGCGCCGAAGCCCCCAGCACAGAAGGCCACAACAGCGCGACGGATGCTACCAGAAAGTGCAGCGAGTAGCGGAATAGCGGTGTACTTTGACGGGGGGGCTAGGGCGAACGGTACAGCTTTTGCTGTGGCGGGCGCAGGAGCTGTCCTGTATGAAGAAGGCGTAAAGGTCTCGCAGATTGTGCTCCCGCTGCCGAATGTGCGAAGTAACAACGTTGCCGAGTACGAAGGAATGTTGGCAGGGCTGCAGCTTTTGGAAGAGGCGGAAGGAACGGAAGGAAAGCAGTGCACCATCCGCGGTGACTCGGCACTGGTAATTGGGCAAACCAATCGGAAAATGGCATGTTCGGAGGACTTGAAGCCGTTGTTGACCCGAGCGATCGAGAAGATGGTAGCCCTGCGGCAGCGACTCACGCTGCGGGCGGAGCACGTCAAACGCGAGGAGAATGTGGACGCGGATGCACTGAGCAACGCGGCGATGGATCTCGTGCAGAAGCAGCGCCGGCCACGAAAGCAGCAGGAGGCAGATCTCGCGGCATTCCGGGCCTCCGGGCTCGGAAAAGCGATGAGTCTGGTCGAACTGGGAAACGCCTACAAGAAGGTGACAGGACGGCCGTGGTTCCACGGCCACGAATGTGCGACGACGGTCTTGACCTCCGTCGGGGGAACAGTAGTGAGGGGTGCTTCGCGGCGCGTGCAACTCTCGGAGGCAACCGAAGCGGTCATACTCGGCATCCAGGAGCACGTAAGAATGCTAAGGCCGGGACAGTCGGAGACCGCCTTATTCCCCCGACACCTGGAATGGGCGGCAACCTTTGTCCCGGAGGGGGCCTACCCCGCAGGATGGGCGCAAGGAAAGGCCGACTGGAAGGCGAGGGTGGAGATGGTGAACAAGGTTTCAAGTGCAGATGCGTGCAGAGGGTCGCAACCGAAGAAGGCCCCGGAGGATGCCGTGAACACATCACGCCCCGGCGAGATATGCACGCTACACAGGAAGCCCCGGTGCAAGGAATGTGCGAAGAAGCGCTTACCAGCAGAGACGTGTTGCCGGTACAAACAACATCACCTTGAAGGAGACGGCTTAAGGCCGCGGATGCAATACTGCTCGGCCCACAGACACGGGCGCTGCGGCGAGTGCGAAGCTGACAACGAAGAGATCGCGAGGTGCTGTACAAGGCATCACCCTCAGTTGAATACGGACCCCTACTCGCAACCTGCGGGAGCATCAGCGGTGACTTGAAACGGAAGGACACGTGGACGCCTCTCGCACAGGAAGGCACCACGTAAAAACAGGTCTACAACACACACACACACACACACACACACACCTCTCGACGAAATGAATCGGCGGCGACGGTATCGACGATGCTGGCGTGGATGTCGGTGACCCAGGGCGGCGCCAGCAACATGTCCTGCGCCGCGAGTTCGACGACCGCCTTCTCCTCGAAGCTCGGCGGCAGCGCCTCGACCGACTCGCACTCGAGGTACAGCGCGGCCGCGTCGGCTTTGAGGAACGGGTACACCACCCCGTCCACGCGCACGCCCACTAGCGGCTGGCCGGCGAGCGCTTCCGTCTGGGCGAAGGCATCGCGGATGTCGTTGTACGACATGTACGAGTGCAGGTCGAACGCGACCTTCGACGCGTTCCGGGAGAAGGTGAGGTGAGTGATCCCGGGGTGCACGGTGTGCAGGAGGGGGTGCTGGAACAGCTGCTCTGCGATCGCCGTCTGCACGTCGGGCAGGGGATCCCGCCCGGCGGAGCGCGGCAGCAGGGTCTCGACGACGACCCGCTTCACCGCGGCGGCCGCCGCCACCGGCGAAGCCACCTCGCTGCGGGCCGACCCCCGGCTGGCGATTCTCGACCCGCGCGGGCTCTTCCGCGGGCTGCCTCCGTCGGATGCCGCGGGGCCGCTGTCCGGGCGGGGCGGCGCGGCGCACGCAGCGAGGACGCAGCTTTCGGTTCTTTCGACGAGCGGCGCCGCGGCCCTGCCGTCGGCCTCCGGCACGTCGAAGGACACGCGGGTCGTCCGCGCCTCGTGCAGGTACGACTTCTGCAGCGGCGGGACCAAAAAAACTGACTCGCTCCGCCCCGAGAGCATCGGCGGGTTGCCCTGCCGGGCCCGCGGGGACCCCGTGCTGACGAAGGACTCGCGGGGGTGCGAGTGGCGGGCGTGGCTGGAAGCGGGGCTGCCGGGGCCGTACATCTCGAAGATGCGCTTCTGGACCTCTTGCTCGACCGCGATGCCGCCCAGCTTGGCTTCGAACCGGCGCTCCTGCTCCTGCAGCTTGTCGGCGTACGCGCGCTCTTGCGCCTCGAGCTTGTCCTTCATGACCGCCTCTAGCTCCGCCGTGGCCCGGATGGCCTGGTCGGCCGTGCTGTCGCCTAGGGAGAATGGATCGCGGGTCAGCGACGACGTGCGGCGGCTATGGTGATGCGTCCCTATTCTGCTCACCGGCGACGCCGCCGTGCCGCCGGGCACCCCCCTGTAGTCGGGCCCCGGCTCGTACCAGCTGGGCGACCCCGGCGGCAGCGGCGAGTGCCACGCGGAGAACGCCTTCGTGTTCTGCTGCATCAGGTGCGCGGCATGCTGCACGACCTCCGCGCGCCGCTGCCGGGCCCGCAGCCGGGCGGCGACCGCCGCGAGGGAAGGCGGGTAGGACGGGTGGCCTTCGTCGAACGAAGCGGCGTGCTCCGCGTACTGCGCGACCACCGAAGGCGCGGTGTCTGTGTCTTCTAAGGCAGCGGGTCCTGCCCTTTCCGTTGGGACTTGACCTGCGAGGGAACGGGGGTAGGGTGTGTGCCCTTCTTCGGTTGAAGCGGCGTGTTCTGTGTAGTGCGCGACCACCGACGGCGCGGCGTCCGCGTACTGAATGACAGCAGGCCCCGCCCCTTCCGTTGCAGCTGCGGGTTGGTCGGAGTTCTCCGCCGCGAAGTCCCCCGCCGGCAGAAGCCCTTCTTTGAACGAAGCGGCGTGCTCCGAGTATTGAAGGACCACCGACGGCGCGGCGTCCGCGTACTCAAAAGCCGCGGGCCCCGCCCCTTCCCCCGCCGCGGCCGCCGCGGCTGCCGGCTGCTCGGATTCCTCGGGCACGAAGTCCTCCACCGCGTCCAGCGTGCACCCGTGCAAACCGGGGTCGCCGGGTGCCATCCCGCCAGCGCCCGGCTGCGAGCGGGATTTCTTCGCGTCGCCGAAGCCCGCGTCCACCCACGAGGCGGGGCTCAGCGGGCTCAGGCACTGCAGGCTTTCGATGCCGTCGTCGTTCGTCCGCACGAAAAACGACGACTCCTGCTCGTGCGCCACACCGGCGCCCTCGCTCTGGCTCATCACGCCGGTGTCCAGCGGGTTCGCTGGGCTGGCGGCGGGCTGCTTCATGATTCCGGCGGCGCCCCTCTCCGCCGCCACCGGCGCGATGGCGAAGTTGATGACAAAGTACAGCGGGAGCGCGGCCGCGGCCGCGACCGCCGCGCTCATCGGGAGCAGCGCCAGCCACAGCCCGGCCGTCGACGGGTCTCCCGTCAGCGCGTCCACAACGCGCAGCGGCAGCAGCGGCAGCCCCCACAGCACGGCTGCCGCGATGACGGCGAGCCCGAGGGCGAAGGCAAGCACCTTGCCCGGCTTGCTCGGGACGACGACGATCTCCCTGGTCCCGGCCCAAGGCGACCCCAAGTGCTCCCGCAGCAGCCTGTCTCGTTCGTTCGTCGTCGCTGCGCTCGCACCCAACACACTCGAGGCCCCGCCCGGCATCATCCGCCCGTAGCTGCCAGCGGCCAAGCACAGCCGCTGCGAGGCGCCCCCGAACGCCTTCCGACCGCCGGCCGGGTTCTGCGAGCCGTCGTAGGCGACGACGGCATTGGCGGACCCGTCGCGGGGTTGCGCTTCGAGTCGATAACCGGCCAATGACTGGCTGCCGGGGGGCCGGTCGTACTCGGCTTCCGGTGACTGGGGCGGATGCCCGTCCACTTTTTGGTCAATGGTTGGGTCGTGCGCGCGGGGGGGTGATTCGTCGTAGTTGATGACAAGGGAGGGATCGGCGTCGAGTCTTTGATCGACGGCGCCGGGGGGTAATTGGTCGTAGTTGGCGGCGACGGGATGGGGGTGATCTGCGGAATCGCGGTGCTGTCCGTCTGGTCCTTGACCAACGGATGGGTGGTGGTTCCCGGGGGGCGCTCGATCGTGACCGGCGGGCAGCGAATGCCGCCCGCCGAGGTTTCCTTCGGCGGCCGGCTGCTGCCGGCCGTCGTCGTAGTGGTGCGTTTCCCCGTCGACGGTCTCGATCTGCACTTCGAACGCCGACGCGCCACCGGCCTCGTGGTCGGGGGGCCTGTCTGCAGGGTGTCTGGGGGGGTCCGCTCCAGCGGGGCGGGGCGCGAACGGGAATTTATACCCGCCGAGGCCGACGATGTCGCGCTCCACCGCCGAGAGGTCGGGACACGTGCCCTGCGCGGCCAAGACGTTGTCGATGTCCTCGCGGAGGCACCCGTAGACCACCCCGGCCGCCGCGGTCGCGAGGAAGAAAACCCCGAACACGACCGCCGCCGGCACCACGGCCGCCACCTCGAAGCACGGCCCCACCGAGAACTCCAGCCCTAACCGGACGAGCGGCGGGCTCGCCGAGGCATTCATATACGATACCCCGATGCTGTGCACGTTGCAAGGAGTGAGCCCGGTGATGACTATCGTCGTCGCCGTTGAGTCGGCGAACACGCTGATTTCCAAGTCCGGGTTCCGCTCGCTGGCTGCGCTGCCCACGTAAAAAGTGGCGTTCGCGTCGCCGAGCGTGTCCGCCGGGACCCCTGCCGGCGCCTCCCCGCTCCCGTCTACAGGGTCCAGGGCCAGCTCGTCGCGTTCGAACGCGGAAGCCGTCGCCCCGTCCCTGTCGTAGCGGCTGCTGAGTGACACGGTGACATCGGCGTCGGTGCGGACCACCAGCTCCAGCCGGGTGTCCCGGTCGTCCCAGGACTGCGGCAGCCCGCCCAGCCGGTGCCAGTCAGCGGTGCTGACGAGCTGCAAGACCGCTTGCGCGTGCCCGACTTGGAACAACCCCCATGAGGCCACAACCAGGGCCTGCAGGAGACGCGCCGTCATCTACTCATGGGCAGCGGGGTGGGGGGGGGAGGTGATATTTCGTTTGTTCTCTTGTTGTCGCTGTGGTTGTTGTTTTTCTTTGTTCTTTTGTCCTTTCCTGTATTTTAAACATCTTGCTTACGGTTCAACTCGTTCATTTCACGTTGCAGCGAGGGCGGGCAGGCCTCTTGCGCGTGGTTAAAGCTGGCATCAAATCTGCTTCGAAGAATCGGGGAGAATGTGACTGGACGGGGTCGGTAAGAAGCCTTTTCGATGTTGTTCGTTTGTGACATTGGCTCCATCCACGATCACACCTTCAAGTCCGTTCCTTGGACTGCTGTTAGGTAGACCGAAGGAAACGCATTGGTCCATTCATGCGCGTCTTGGATTAGAGACGAGGCATTTGGCTACGAGTGTCATACTTACCCCCGCCGTTTTACCCGCGTTTGACCTGATCTCTTGACGTTGGCAGTCAGGGCACTGGGCAGAAGTCACATTCCACTCGTCACTGCTGTGATGAAGCGAAGTACTGGCGTTGAGAGTAAAGACTTTTCTTCAACAAGACAGAGCTGCAGCGCGTCCCGCATGGTAATGCGTTCAACGACTGCAGCGTCAGGCAAAGGAAGGTCTACCTCTACTGAGCAAGGACTTGCGTGGGCTCTGAGGAACGAAGACTTCTTTAAGATGCGCAGCGAAAGACTGTTGGGCGCGTCCTGGACAGGATTTGACTATGTATCGTGCCGGCGCGCTGAAGCTGTGCCATTACCACGCCATGCGCACAACGAATGGTCGCCCAGCAGACATGTCCGTTCCGTGCGTCTGGTTATTTACTGTATTTTGCACGGCGCCGACTCGGGTCAACTGGAAAGCTGTGCCCCGCGTCGGCAGCGGAGACCCTGAAAGAGTCGCGGGTCAACAAACGCGAGTGCCGACCCCCTTGCTTGAAATGACGGCTGGTGAAAAGTAACTGCGATGTTGACACGTGCATGCGAATGCTCTCGAGTTTTCACTGTTCCCGTCGGTAATATAGAACTTGCAAGTTGTGGGTACTGACGATGAACTGATCCGTTGATGTCCGAAAAGGAACCACCCGGTCGAGCCCTGTGGATACCCAGTAACCCGATTTGTGGTGCATTATCCCTGCACCAGGACGGGGAGTGCAAGGGAGCCTTCGGTCTGCTACGGATGCTTTCCTGCGCGGCCAGGTTGACCTTGCACTCGTCGGACTGCTCCGCCAGGCTGCTGCCGAAATGGCGGCAGGTGGCTCCAAAAAGATGGCTGCGATGTTGGCAGGTGCATGCGAACGCACGGTGCAGCTCTCAAGGACTCTAAGGCAACACACACAGCGTGTACACGCGGTACAGTGACCGAGTGATTTCCCCCGATACTGAATCTCGCGGTGGAAAGTGCATTTCATGGGCACTCGCGGCACACGCTGACGATGATATCCGATAATGATCCGTTGATGAGGAGGTATGCGCACCCGCAAGATTGAGCTCAGCTCATCATCCCTGCACCAGGGCGGGGAGGGTGAGGGAGTCTTCGGTCTCTTCGATCTTCTGCGGATGCTCCGCTGTGCATCGTGCCCGGTACTCTTTGTCCGACGACCGCACGAGGTACCGGGACACGCCGGCCATGTCGAGGTAGAAGCTGGGCGGCAGCGCGATGCGAGCCAGGTCCGCCTTCCGGGCCGTTCTGTCGGCGACGACGGCCGACTGCAGCGCCTTCAGCGCGCGGCGGGCGGCGGCCGCCCGCCGGCGCGACCCAGGCGGGTCCGGCTGCGGCGCCTGCGGGACTAGCGCGCGCGACGTCCCGCGGCGCCGCGACCGGGCAGCCAGCGCGGCCAGGTTGACCTTGCACTCGTCGTACAGCGCCGCCAGGCTCGCCGCCGACCGCCGCTGGGCGCGCGCGGCTGCGGCCGCGGCGGATTCGCCCGCGTTCGACTCTGCTGCCTTCCTCTTCCCGGCCGGGTCGCACGCCGCGACCAGCGGCGAGGCCTCGGCGAAGTCGTCGGGCAGGGTCAGGTCGCTCTGCACGCGGCACCGCCGCAGCCCGGTCCACAGCAGGCAGCCGTCCTGCGTCGCGGCGAGCCACCGGAACACCGCGCAAAACCCCGCTTCCGCCACGCCGTCGGCGTCCCCGCCGCCGCCGGCTTCGGCGCCCTTGCCCATCGCGTCGTGCGCCAGCGGGTACGCCACGCAGCCCTCCGGCAGGCTCCGCCCCATGACCAGCCGCGCCATGCGCACCACGACCGCCAGCGGGAGTCTCGGCAGCCTCTCCCCCGCCGGGCCGTCGCACCCCCGCCCGGTGAGCTGCCGCTGCCGCGGCCGCCCCGCGCCAGCCCCTGTCCACCTGCGGTGCGCAAGCGCGAAGATCGACGCGAAAAGCTCCGCCGCCGCCGGCGAGAGCTCCGGGGGCCCGGCGTGGGCGTGGACGAGGAGCGGCGGCTCGGTGCCCGTGCTGGACTCGAGGATGTCGGAGAGGGTCGGGATTTTGGGGTGCCGGATTTTGACGGCGCACAGCCGGGGGCCGTCGGCGACGAGGCGGAACCCCATGCGGCGGAGCGCGGCCACGATGACCTCCGGCGAGGAGTGGCACATCGCCTCGAGCGAGTCGCCGACCGGCATCGCCCGCAGAGACGGGGGCACGGCAGCCGCGGACGGCACCCCCCCGCAGCCTATGGCGTACGCCGCGACCGCCGCGTCGACCGCCTTGACCCCGAACCTCTCCTCCACAAACTGCCAACCCCGCTCATCCATCGCCGCCGCCGCCCCGCCGTCCCACTCTTCCCCCGTCAGCACGGGGTAGAACCCTTCCCGCAGCACCTCGACGACCCCTTCCTTCAGCTCCCCAGTCACCCCGTCGACCAGCAGCCCGACGGCCGGCGGCGGCCTCAGGAGCTTGCCCACCCTCGCGCCGCCACCCCCTTCCCCCGACCACCGCCACTGGCGCAGCACGCCGGCCGTCTTCTTGTAGCGGGCCCCGGCTCCGTTCGCGTGCAGGACCGAGAACAGGTACGCGCGCAGCCCGTGGTCCGACAGCGACGCGGTGAGCAGACGATACGCCCCCGCCACTTCATCGGACGAGTGCGTGATGCTCTTCGCCACCCCCTGTGCCCCGGACCCCGGCTCCGCTGCCCCTGTGCGTGACAGGACGCAGTACACACACGAAGCCGGGTGGGCATCGTCGTCGAAGGTGTACCCGGTGAGCTGCTTTCGGTCCCCCTCTTGCAGTTGCCCCGCGCCGTGGAGGCCGAGCTTGGTGAGCACACCCGCGTCCTTAAGCAGCTTCGCGCTGAACGCTCGCGCGACGACGTCGTTTCCGTTCACGTAGACGGTCAGCGGGGGCGCCCCGCCAGCTCTCGCCGGCTCGGCTTCCCCGCCGGCGGCCTGAACTTTGAAACACGGCGGCGAGCCGAAGACGACGCACCGCGCAACAGGGGTCGCCTGCTGCACTTCCCCGTCTGCGCCAGGCAGTCGGCCATCGAGCGGCGTGTCTATGTGATCTGCGACGTTGCGTGCGGGCTCGGGTTCTGGGGAAGCCGAGCCGGCTTCGTTGGCTTGCTGCTCGCGAGGGTTTCCGGCAGGCCGGCCCTGAACCACCTCGTCGGGCTCGGCCCCGGTTTCGTAGGGTTCCCCCGGGCTACTACCGGGCGGTAGGTCCCGGGGCTGGCCTTCGGTCTTGTCGGGTTGCGTGCCGGGGTCACTTCGTTCGGGGGAACCCCGACCCGGTGTGTCACCGCGGGACGCGGTGACACACCGGAACACCCTGCACAGCACGGCGGCCACGCACCCCGCGATGCCGTGCCCGGTGAAGACAACCTCGACCGGGGCAGCTGCAGAGGCGGGCTCGCCGCTGCCCTCGCCACCCGAGCGCCCCGACGCCTGGGTTCCGTTGTGGCGGCGTGTGTGCTTCGCGCGGTCCCCGCGGCCCTTGGCGGCCGGCGAGTTCGCGCGCCCGCCCAGCCACGCCTTCCGCTCGGCCGCGATGGCCGCGGCGCCGGCTTCCAGCGCGGGGAAGACGCCGCCGGAGACCGACTGCGCGAGGGCGAGCACTTCCGCGTGGCACTCGATGTCAGCGGGTTCTCCCGCCGGACGGGCGCCCGCCCAGCCCTGCAGGCCGGCGAAGGCGCGCACGGGGCATCGGGACGTGGCCGCGCCGTGCCTGTAGGCGACCAGGTCCGACGGCTCGGCGTGCGCGAGCACGACCCAGAGCACCGGCTTCAGCGTCGGCGGCCCGGCGACGAGCATCCACCGCGTGAGGCGGGCGCCGGCGCCGCGCGCGAGCAGCCGCAGTGCGAAGCCCGGCGCCGCCGACGCGCCGGCCACCGCCTCCAGCACCCGGTCGCCGCCGCTCTCCACCGCCCTGCCCCGGCGGGCGTGCGGCGCGGCCCGCTCGTTCCGCTTGTTCCTCGCGTTCCCTTCGTTTCTCTCATTATCTTCGTCATTCCCATCATTCACCGCATTCACCTCATTCCCATCATTCCTCTGGTTTCTCTCATTCCTCTCGTCCTTCGCAGTCTCGTCGTTCCCATCACTCCTCTCATTCCCCTCATTCTCGTCATTCCCATCATTCCTCTGGTTTCTTGCATTCTTCTCGTCTCCTGCATTCTCGTCGTTCCCATCATTCCTCTCGTTCCCCTCATTCTCGTCATTCCTCTCATTCTCATCATTCTCATCATTCCTCGCATTCTCGTCATTCCCATCATTCCTCTCGTTTCTCGCATTCTTCTCGTCTCCTGCATTCTCGTCGTTCCCATCATTCCTCTCATTCCCCTCATTCTCGTCATTCCCATCATTCCTCTCATTCCTCTCATTCTCATCATTCCTTGCATTCTCGTCATTCCCATCATTTCTCTGGTTGCTATCATCCCCCTCGTCCCCAGACCGCGCGGGCGGTCCGAAACCACCAGAGCGCGCTTCCACCACACCTGCCCCTGCGTCCTCGGGTGCGGCAGCTGCCCCCAGTTCTCCGGCTTGCGTCCCCAAGCCGTCGTCCGGTTGACTAGCCGGCGGCACGGCGGTGTGGCCGTCCGCTGCTTTTCTTCGGTTAGCGTCCTCCTGTGCTCCTGCCTCCGGGGACTCTGGTGGTTGGCCCTGTGCTCCCGTCAGGAGGCCTGGTCCTTGTGTGCCCGCCAGCAGGCCCGGCCCCGCAACGTGCTCTTCCCCCGGAGCCGCGGGCCCGCCGACCGGCAGCAGCACCGCCGCCGCGCACAGCGCGACGCTCGCGTTGTCAACCGCAACGCCGGACAGCTCTTCGCACGCCCACCACGACTGCGACCCACCGAGCCCCGGCTCCCCGTCCCCGGCGCTGCCGTGCAGAGTGCAGCTGGTACCAGTGGACTCGAAGGCGCTCTGCAGCGCCGTCGACGCCACGGTAGCCCCGAGGGCAGACCCCGGCCCGGCCGGTGAGTCAACCCCACCGTTCGAGCCGCCCCGGCTGGGCTTCCGCGAACCGCGCCGGCCGGCCGCGGGCGACCGCTTCGCCGCGAAGCAGGCCCGGGTGTACGAGGCGTCCGGGCGCCGGCCATCGCGCCTTCGCGCGGGCTGCATTCGACCGGCTTTCGGCGCCGACGGCGCGAGGCGGACGCACGCCGGCTTCGCGGGCTGCCGGGCGGCGTCGCGCCGCCCAGTCTTCCTGTCTGTGGCTTCCCCCGGGGGCAGCCTGCTGGCTGCGTCCACCCACGTGGAGGACACGAGCCGGGGGATGATGCTAGCGGGCCCGATCGACCCGTAGAAGTACGACTTCTGCTCCCGCTCCGACTTCGAGTAGCCGGGGAGGGTCACTGCGGAGCCGAGCCACACCTTCTCGGTGCCGGTCACCATGCTCGCGCCGACGCAGAGCCCGAGTTCGCTGCTCTGCTCCGGCGACTGGACGTCCGGCGGCCGGTGGACGACCTTCAGGTTCAGCATCCCCTTCGGCTCGTCGTACACCACGCACGCAAACGTCCACTCGTTCTCTCGCACCTCGGGGAACACCTGCCCGCCAGCCGACCGCGACGTGTCCAACTCTTCGCCGTTCATCGAGACGCAGAACCTGCGAGGAGGGAATATTGGGTGAAACGGTTTGTTTGTGCGTATGTGTGAATCCCCCCTGTTTTAAGTGAATTGGCACAGCACGCTGCCATCAGCACGCTCTTTGATACAGGCACGCAGTGTGCGCGCGATCAGCCGGCTGGCCGGCTGATTAAACTTCGGCAGACTCGCACAAAAACAGCCGATTTTCAACTGTGTAAGCTTTGGCTATGCCGCCCACGGAGCGGAAACAGCTTGGCGCAGGGTGTGAATCGAGATGTTGTCGCAAAACCCGTCTGATCGGCAGACCTTCCAAAAAGCAGTCGGCTGATAATCAGCCGGTCAGCTTTTCAAGAACTTCTTTTCGGCTGAAATCAGCCGCTTTTTTCCTTGGCGCGAACACTGTAGACAAGCAAGCTTGTTGCCATAAGAAACGACGCCCATTTGTGTTTCCGACGATCCCGTGGGACGTACACAGATTGGCGTTGTGCTGCCGGCAATCAACCGTGGTTGATGTACAGTCTGGTGTCTTACGTTTTTGTGTTACCGACGACGCACACAGGTTGGTGTCTTTCGACCTTTTGTTTGTTTCGTGAGGTTCTGAACAGTGCATGTGGTCGGTGGGCGAGGAAGGCTGGGATAGAAAGCTTTACTGGCATCGGCCTATACTTCAACTACGACATGCTGCTATTTTTCTTTCTCATTCAAAATTGCAGCGGGAAAATGTTCTTTTTGGGGGGAGACCAAAGCGTGAGAGTACTGCTTTCCGTGCCTTCTCGCATGCTTGCAAGTATGCGAGCATGCATGCATCTCGAGGGGGGGGAGGAAGAACTTAGTTTAATGTTTAGGCAGGACGCTGCCTCGCATGCATGTTTGATGCTAGCATCAAGTCTTCGTCGAAGAAAGTGTAAAATAAAATAGGGGAAAGGGAAAAAGGGTCGCAGGGAGTGTAAGACTCCGCAGGTAGGGTCTGGAACCTTGAGGGACTATTCCTCTTTATTCTTTTTTTCACCGCGGTGTTGTGTGCACCTCGTTCTTTGTCTCTGGTTTCGCTCTTGAACGCATACCAATCCAAAGTTAGAGCTCTTCAGTGGGTCCTTTGGACGGGGACTTTCGGTCCTGTTCCGGTGCTATCACAACTTTCTGGTTCCAATGTATGTCGCATCCTTCCTTCGTCAGATTAAAAAAAGGGGGTTCTGGTGGGTTGTGGCTCGTAACCGACCGGACAGAAACTGGGTGGATATCTGAGTAGCACGAGACACAGAAGCACACTAAATGCCATGATTTCAAAAACTGTCCCAAAGCCTGCCACCGTGTTGCAACGCACCTGTTGGTGACAACGTAAAGCGCTGAGAGCTGTTACAATAGTCGAAACTGCTGTCGAAATGCCAAGAGAAGGGAAGCCCAGCTCTTTCTTGTACACCGGAGAGGGTCGTGTTCCGAGTGCGACGCTTCTTTGACGCTGGTATTTCGTGACGAGGGGTGGGGCCCTTCTTATAAGGTAGCCCAACAAGAGCGTCGCGAAGTGCATCCACACGAACATTCTCACGTACCATAGACAGTTCTGATGCATGGACGAGTACGAGTGACAGGAGTTTGTCCTCTTTTTGATGGAATTGAGAGAATGGTGGCTCGCACGGGTCTCATTCTCACGCTCGTCGTCACTTTCGCTCTCATTCGCAAGAGTTCGAGCCCGCACTCGGCCACACTTGAGGCGAGGCGTACACTCGTTATCCAGTCGCGTCTTGTTTTCTCTCTTTTGGAGGTTAACAAGCAAAGACTCAAACACGTGCCTCGTGTGGATGAGGAGAGTAGTTGTATTTGAACTTGACACGCGGCAGCCGTCGGTGACGATAGACTGCGTACAGGACAACTTCGTCCCATCCTCGCAGGATCAAGAAAATACTCGAGGGACTGCCTTGTGCTCATTTCGACGGAGGCTGGAGGGGGGAGATAACAATATTGTTGAACGCTTACGCCCGCCACTAAACCCAGATTCACCTGTGTTTCGTGTGGTTGCAGCACATTTACCTCCTTTGAGTTTTCGCCATGGCGGTCTCCTCAGGAATTACCTACAAAGCAGGTGCCTGCACAAAAAGAAAGACAGGCGCTTCGTTTTGGTTGTGCGAGCCGGTTGATCGCTTCTTACTGGTTAGGAATTCTGATGAGCCACCAAAACGCGCTGCCTGTGTCTGTTTTTGAGCCTGCTGCACTACAGTGTGAGGGCAACCCGCAAGACAGTTGGTACTAATAACATTCTTCCAGCCGAAATGGCGCACGGTGAGGTCCCCAGGCCGAGGAACTAGGAGGGCACTGTTCTCCTCGTCATATTGAGGCCCAGCATCTCCGATACCGCACACGGTGCCCAAGTCAACAGTTAGAGGCTGTTTCCATCGGTGGTCCCGTATGTGTATGGCTTACGCGTAAGCGCTTTTCATCCCGATGAAGAGATTACTTGCAAAGGCACCAGTACCACCGTTCATAGAGCACAGGTCTTGATGCGAGGGGTTTATCCCAGCCTTCTGAATACCAGCAGTACGCTGATGCCCAGCAAACTGGGCCATCTTGCAACCTGAGCTATCCAACTGGAAGAAAAATCAAAATGCACCGTGCACAGGTTCTGCGCCGCTCGCGAACATAGGGTGCAGACCTCAAAAATGCAGTGAACCGTACGGGATACGGGATAGGTAGTAGGATGTGCTGCGCACGTGGACGGGGACCACCCGCGAGGAGGTTGGCATCTCCGATTTAGTCCCCGTCGTCGTCAGATATGCAAGAAGTCAGTGCTTCAGCAAGGCACTTACACGACTCACTTCAGAAACATTTCAGTCTTAGAAGCTCAGCCCACCCGAATTATCCCGGTGCAAGTTTGGGCAGTGTGCGCATCCTGCCATGCGCTTTGCGTCAGTTCCTGCCGTGCATTAAAGAAATAGCATGAATGATATGCTGACATCACACGTGACAAACCAGTGGCGATCGGGTGTTTTCGAGTGAAAGTACGCTTGAAACTCCGGGGTTTTAAAGTCTCCGGATAGCTTTCGGCAATGGGGAGTCAGCACAAGGCAGCCCCTCGAGTGTCTTTTAACTGCATGTGTCACACATTATGCCACGCATTGTACCCCGCGTTACTCCGCGTTGAAACGGGAAACTGACTGGGGCTTCATGATACCATTCGGTTCTTCGCCTCAGGACCAAGACCAGTGGACCGCCCCTGCCTCGGTACAGTCACCCTTCCAGCTTGTGCGTGCTGTGAATCTTCGCACAGTGGAGTGCCCCAAAGATTCACCGCGAGAAAGTTGGAGCAACCTTTTTCGCCAAACGCCCAGGTATCTCTCTCTGTAGTGGTCCTCGGTGATGATGATCTCGCATTCCTAATCGCAATCACCGTATTCAATCGCAACCGTCTGTCTGGTTCGCCAGTGCCCGCATCACTGCCGGTACCAACTTGCACCCCAAGCACCAAATCTGCGGTTGCTGCTCTTCTATCTTCGTTCTCTTCCGGATGGCACCCAAGTGGGACAGAGGGGGGGGGGTTTAGGGCTTACACGACAACATGCAAGCACGGTTCTGTTTCTATTGTTTATTATTGCATCTGCAGCTTGGTTCGGTTGAAGCACCCACAAGTCGGTTCACGCTCTAGTACCAGCCACTTCACAAGTTTGATCGCCTACTGCGAAGTCTTTGCAGCAATTATATGGGCAGTTTCTTCTGTTTGCATGTCTCCCGTCTGCTGGCGTGTGAACCTTGTCATAATCGGGGTGCTTGGGTGGTTTCACAGCAACAGCTGCTGGCTGTGTGTAGGTACTACAGTATTGACGACATCGCATGCAACACGGTGGCACGCTTTGGGACAGATTTTTCAACATTGCCTTTGTGCGATCACCTGTGGGCAGATTCCGCTTGGTATCGGCCCGTAACGCATTTTCCCGACGATTCCTACCAGTTTTCTGGGGTGAGTCCTTTTTTTACGTCTGCCTTTGTGCAAATCCAAAAATACCCCTTTTGTGACACAGATTGACCCCCCCCCCTAGGGCTAAGTTGGATGGAAACGCCGTTTCTTTTAGTTTTTTCGAAATATGGAAACGGAAACGGAAACGGAAACGGAAACGTTTCCGTTTCTTTTAAAAGAAACGCCGGAAGGCTCCTCATGCTGAGGGGTCCTATAGGATAACCACTTCGCGGGTCCTTCTGTGTGTCCGTCGGGTGTCCGTTTCCAGCCAAATTTTGGCTTTCCTTTCAGAGGGCGGTATCACCTTCTTCTTTTGATCTACCAGCAGGCACTTCTCTTCCTCCGTCTCGGCCCCTTCTTGTGTGTCGTCGCGGTTTCGTTTGTGCAGAGCAGTCGCTGATGCTCACCGCTTTCTTTCGTCGGCGATCTGACACGAGCAAATAGGTAACCACAAGCTAATGATGCAGAATGTAATCACATGCGGATGCTGAGGTTTTCTGACACCAGATTCCACTCTTCTGTGCCTACCACTTCGTCCTCTGCTGCTTCCAACCCGCGTTCTCATGTTTACTTGTATCGGCGGCCGTGCCGAGTGGGGGTTTTTGAATCTGCCGTCCTCTTCTGCATTGTCGGTGGGGTTCTTCCTGCCGTCGCTGTCTATGCTCCGACAACACCGCCCGATGGTGCCCCTTCCGGTGACGGTTGCCACCCGTCGTCGTATGCAAGGTGCACTGTGGCAAGCGATGACGCACACGTTACTGCGTGGCCATCGCTTTTCTGGCGGGTTTAACATTGCCCCGGCATACGTGTGCCCTTCTCACCTCCTGATGCTGATTGCACTCCCTCTTTGTCTTTCGCCGCCGAAAAACCCCGGTCTTGTAGCCTGTGGCGCGGCGGTGCTCCCGCTGTCCTGAACGATCGTATCTGTATAGCCTATTATTGGAAGCGGATGTGCTTTCTCGATCGTCTTCAGCGCGTTGGCCAACCGGCCTAACAGAGCATCGTCGCCACAACAGCCATTGGTATAAAGAGCTGCAGACCTCAAGTCATCACAACCGGATGCGTGTGGTTGCGTCTGCTCCACGCGGTCGCAACTCTTATGCTTCATTCCTCCCTCTTTTTCGGAGCCTCCTTGTCCATGGTTTCCCACTGGATTGGGGGTCCGCCGTTCGGAACACATTTCCGGTCGGACCTTTAGCCAGTATACTGGTGGCATACCAGCCGTTTCTTTTGAAAAGAAACGGCGTTTCCATCCACCGCCAAAAAGAAGGAAACGGAAACGGAAACGGAAACGGAAACGTTTCCAACGTTTCCATCCTACATAGCCCTAGGGCAGTGAAGCTGGTAAACGTTGAGTAAACGCGTTTACTCCAAAATGAGTAAACGTAAACGTTTATAAACGGCAAACGTTTACGTTTACTCGCGGTAAACGTTTACTCGCCTACAGAGCACGGTTAGACCATACTTGGCCTCCTGGCGCAACCCACGTTCCATCAGGCTGTCCATCTCTTTTATGGCGGCGTCAAGCATCACCCCACCGAGTTCTTTGGGCGTTGGGGGGGTGTACTCATCGTGCCGATAGCCCGCACAGGACTGAAACCATGGTCAGGAACGACTAGTAGCCTTGTTAAACGCGATGGCTTCTTCATAGAAGAAGTCCCTGATGGCTTCGTGGGCGTCCACTACAGTGGTCGCTCGAGTGAGGAATGGCACCATATTCAGCTGCTTCGTCTTGGCTTTCTCGTTTTTCCCGTTTTCACATTTCTTCTGGTGCCTTCAGCTTGACGACGAAGGCGGGTGTGTGCTACCACCATGGGATCTTGTGGGGCGCAGCCGCCAGTGCCACTGCCTTGGCCGAGCAGGTGCTCAGCAGAGGCGGTGGAGAAGGCCTTATCGCAGAACTTGCAGGTTACCTTGCGCATCTTCGATCCGGGTACTTCCGTGAATGTCACCCCCTCCCAGGCGTTTCTTTTGCGCTTTTTCGCCATTTGTGACGAAAGGTCCGTCTGGATATTTTACTTAGTTGCCCCTCTTCTTTGATAGATTGCGTTTCCAGTGGATGCCGCCCTTGATACAGTAAACGCTACACAACGTTTACTCAACGTTTACTCAACGTTTACTCCAAAATGAGTAAACGTAAACGTTTATAAACGGTAAACGTTTACCGTTTACCTGGAACACGGTGCACTAGTCAAGGACTTTTTTGACTTCGACTAGTGGTTTTACTAGTCAAAATTTTGACTAGTAAAATGACTAGTGCCACTAGTAAAAATGACTAGTGCACTAGTAAAAATGACTAGTGATTTAGACACCTCACCTGGACCCAAGTCCTGGGTGTTTTGAGAGTTTTCGAGGGGTTCCACGGCACTACCGTGACCACCGGTGCCCAGACACCACAAACCACCTGGAACCCCAGTTTTCGCGAGACAGGCCGAGTTGCGAGGGTGTTGGTTGGTTTCTTGGGAAAGTCCCTGAGCTTGTATGGCTTAGAAAACATAGTGCAAACGACAGTGCTATCCCTGCACGGTGAGGTCAGAGACATGTCGTGACAGGTTTCAGACACTGGAATAATGCGGGCTTCCGACCACATTCAAACTCTGGTCCGTAGATTCGGCTTGTCGTTCATGGCGCTCCTATCGCCTTGGCATCGCACCGGACACAGTGCATTTACAGTAGTGGGTTCCCTAAAACCCACGATTCTTGCCGAGCTTCCCAACATGAATGTGCAACAGGTGCTGGCTTTGTCCGCCTGTGAACTGTTTGCATGCAAGGCTTTGTGTTGCGCACATTCCACAAATAGTGTCGTTGCTCACTGCTATGTGCTCCGCTTTCTAGTGTTGGAGGCACTCTCCCATTGCGTGCTTCCTCTTTCACGCCGCCGCGGAAAACCAGTCTTGTAGCCTGTGGCGCGCGCGTTGTGTGCCAGTCAACACGTCGTGGTGCTTTGTCCAGGCATTTCGAATGCCTGGAAGTCACGTTTCTTTGTCGTTTCGGGACGTGCTAACGACCATTGAGCCCACCGATCAACTGCTCAAAGCTTTCGTCGGGTGGGACACCAGCAGGTTCTGGTTTCTACTCGTCGGGTCTACCGCACAGTAAGGTGAATCGCGTAGCCGGTGTACTATTTGTGAAAGCAGCTTCTTTCGCATCTTCGGTTGTTCACAACGACAATAAAAATCACCGCCTCGGATTAGCTTGAATTCACAACGCACTGTCTATCGGGCATTGAGAGCTACTAGTAGTAAGTGCGGAAGAGCATGAGGCAGGCAAGCTGTATAACGCTCCCAGTAGGCAACAAGTTCCCAGAAACTCCCCGTCCTCAGCTGTGGTGCTCGCTTGCCTTCATGGCACTTGCACTTTCTAGAACTCAATACTCAGCCCGATTCCTGTGGGGGAAGAGTCGGGGTGGCCCACCAAAAAAGCGACCACAGTTCTGCATGTTCAGCCGCAAAACACAAACCGACGAGTAATCGTAACTTATTCCTGCAGAACTGGCTTTGTTGAATGACGCTCGTGGCAGACATGACCCCCAGCTTTCGTCTATCGCACAGTAAGGAATCGCGTTGGGAACCGCATTCGGAAAAATATTGGACCGGAACTTCTTTGGACCGGAATTTTTTTGGACTTTTTAGAGTTAAAGTTTTGGGCTTTTGGAGGTTCTGAAAGTTTTGGACTTTTCCCTGGGGTTTTCACTTTTTGGCGGTATTTTGAAGTCTGACCGAAGCAGCTTTTGCACTCGTTTCATGTTTCCGTTACACCAATGATGGGACCGGCAGATTGTGCGAACATTCCAAAGCTTCCCGAATTCCGGGCCGCAAACGCGTCCAAATTGGTTCAGGTTACCTTTAGTTTCTGTTCGTCCTTAAAACTCGTGGTTGCACGATCATGACTATGGGCGTAGCCTGGGTCGCGTAGACAAGCAGCTCGGGTGAGCATGGCGGGGCGACTCATGAGATTGCCCCCGTCGCCGACCACGTGCCGGAACACGACGTCCGGGACCGGCTATACTTGATCAACTCCTTGAACGCCAGCAGCCCGCTGTCGTCGGCATCCACCGTCAAAAACGCGCGTGACCGCCACTCGGCGGCCAGGACGTCGCCTTCACTCAGCGACGCTCGCTTCACTGCGAGCTCGCCGAGGTCGAGTCCTTCCGCGGGCATGCCGCCGGCCCTGCTCCGTATGGCCCGGCGACGCCGCGTGCCGACTACGCTCAGCGACTCGCCACCTTCTGCGTCTGGCTAAAGTAGCGACCTCCAAGTTGTAGGGCGCTGTTAACGGACTTGGGCGCGCCCTTGACTGTAGACACCACATGTATCATATCTTATCGTATTCTTGGATTCTAAACTTCCTTGTGGGCGTGAACCCTACTGTAAAATATTTGAACCGGAACTTTTTTGGACCTTTGGGGTTTTCGAAAAGTACTTCGACTTTTTCCCGGTCCAACATTATTCCGAACACGGTTGTAAGCGCAACGGTAGGGTACAGTTGTGCCGTGGGACCCTCTGAAACAAAATAGCCCAGATTTCGATTCGGAACAGGTGGATTTCTACTAGGACACTAGTCATTTTGACTAGTGCACTAGTCATTTTTACTAGTGCACTAGTCATTTTTACTAGTGCACTAGTCATTTTTTCTAGTGTTTTTACTAGTGCACTAGTCATTTTTACTAGTGCACTAGTCATTTTTACTAGTGTTTTTACTAGTGCACTAGTCATTTTTACTAGTGCACTAGTCATGCTTTTTCACTAGTAAAATGACTAGTCAAAACACCTTTTTCACTTTTACTAGTGCACCGTGAACACTGCCCTAGGGCTAAGTTGGATGGAAACGCCGTTTCTTTTAGTTTTTTCGAAATATGGAAACGGAAACGAAAACGGAAACGGAAACGTTTCCGTTTCTTTTAAAAGAAACGCCGGAAGGCTCCTCATGCTGAGGGGTCCTATAGGATACCACTTCGCGGGTCCTTCTGTGTGTCCGTCGGGTGTCCGTTTCCAGCCAAATTTTGGCTTTCCTTTCAGAAGGCGGGATCACCTTCTTCTTTTGGTCTACCAGCAGGCACTTCTCTTCCTCCGTCTCGGCCCCTTCTTGTGTGTCGTCGCGGTCTCGTTTGTGCAGAGCAGTCGCTGATGCTCACCGCTTTCTTTCGTCGGCGATCTGACACGAGCAAATAGGTAACCACAAGCTAATGATGCAGAATGTCGTCACATGCGGATGCTGAGGTTTTCTGACACCAGATTCCACTCTTCTGTGCCTACCACTTCGTCCTCTGCTGCTTCCAACCCGCGTTCTCATGTTTACTTGTATCGGCGGCCGTGCCGAGTGGGGCTTTTTGAATCTGCCGTCCTCTTCTGCATTGTCGGTGGGGTTCTTCCTGCCGTCGCTGTCTATGCTCCGACAACACCGCCCGATGGTGCCCCTTCCGGTGACGGTTGCCACCCGTCGTCGTATGCAAGGTGCACTGTGGCAAGCGATGACGCACACGTTACTGCGTGGCCATCGCTTTTCTGGCGGGTTCAACATTGCCCCGGCATACGTGTGCCCTTCTCACCTCCTGATGCTGATTGCACTCCCTCTTTGTCTTACGCCGCCGAAAAACCCCGGTCTTGTAGCCTGTGGCGCGGCGGTGCTCCCGCTGTCCTGAACGATCGTATCTGTATAGCCTATTATTGGAAGCGGATGTGCTTTCTCGATCGTCTTCAGCGCGTTGGCCAACGGCCTCGCATAACAGAGCATCGTCGCCACAACAGCCATTGGTATAAAGAGCTGCAGACCTCAGAGTCATCACAACCGGATGCGTGTGGTTGCGTCTGCTCCACGCGGTCGCAACTCTTATGCTTCATTCCGCCCTCTTTTTCGGAGCCTCCTTGTCCATGGTTTCCCACTGGATTGCGGGGTCCGCCGTTCGGAACACATTTCCGGTCGGACCTTCAGCCAGTATACTAGTGGCATACCAGCCGTTTCTTTTGAAAAGAAACGGCGTTTCCATCCACCGCCAAAAAGAAGGAAACGGAAACGGAAACGGAAACGGAAACGTTTCCAACGTTTCCATCCTACATAGCCCTAGGGGGGGGGGGGGGGGGCAGTGCTGACACACCCTGAGAGCCCCAACGACTTTGCGGGACCCCCCCCCCCCCTTCTACAGTACACGGCGGACTCCCCCACCGGTTGGGGGAGTGAATGCGGGAGTGAAAAAGTGCGGGAGTGGCACTCCCGCAATGCGGGAGTCCCACTCCCGCATTCCTAGGCAATAATACAAAGAAAATGAGGCACTTACACCGTTTTCTGGGAATCTCGGACCAAGATACGGCAAGCCAAACAACAGTGGGCCCAATTGTTTATCAGCAGATCGCGCATACCCCTGCCCGCCAGAGAACTGAACCTGCTGTGTCCCACCCAGCAACGCGCAGCAAGAAAACTCTGCCGTGGCAGGTGTGGAGAGCAGAAACCTCGGGTCATCAACAACGTACGTCGGTAAGAACATGGGTTTTGAATTTTCGTGATGTGGCTTTTTTGAATCAAATAGACCACGGTGGCAACATTTCTGACTTTGACAACCTGGTCAGTTTTGCTATCACAGAAGCAGCTGTAAAGTTGGGCCAGCTCGTTGGTGTCTCTATGCAAGGCCGCGTATCGGGTATGTCGATTGGAGTGGCGCTCTCGGAGGATTTGCATGCGCGTGGGTGGTTGCTACAGCATCAACCTCGTCGCTTCGCTGCACGAAAGAACAAAACTCATTTCGCTTTGCTCATTTGCTTCAAGGTCATCGACCTCGAAGCAAGAACTTCACTGAATGCGACAATTCGTCTGGGGATCGATTGCAACACAAACGAGACCTTCCTGAAGAAGCCTGCTGCACCGCACAGTTTGCAGATTCATCCTAGAAGTACTAAGGTTTTGCACCGAGGAAGACCTCTGTTCCGCGTCCTGGCCACGTTTGTGTCGCATTCCTGGGGGCAAAAGCATGGCCAGAAAGCTTTAGCGAGATGGCGGGTCGGGGTCAGCAAGGTGTCAACAGGTCAGTCGGTCCTAAGGCAAGGTGACATTGCTCGCCTCAATGCTGCCACTGACGAGCATGCTCGGACGTGCAGGATTGCCGAAAGGGAATATGAGAACTGAACATTCCGCAACCGGATGCGGATCTGAAGTGGTGACACATTGACGATCCTGTTGACCATGTCCACAGGCCCCGGATGATTCGAGACATTTGCGTGTCGTGCCAACTAGAGCACCGCCGAACGGCACCCCCTCGCGGAACCGTACTTCGGATGCAAATATGCATCGCAAATGCTGAGGCGTCATGCTATTGCTACGACAAATTAATTCAAGGGGACTCCGAAAAAGCAACAAAAACGAGGAAGAAATGCCGCCGAAGACGCCGAAGACACCAAAGTCGACGCCGAACAAACGGAAGAGGGCTGCAAGCGACAGTTCAGAAGATGATTCCCAGGTCTGCGTTCTGGCAGACTTCGTTGAAAGCTTCGTCATGAAAAAGCCGGGGGGCGTCTTAATCCTCGGCAAGCTGCGGTCAACGTTCGCGACCGTGACCGACACCGATGTAACAAAAAACGACTCCCGCTTGGTGAAGCGGTTGAAAGAAAAGTTCGACATGGGTAAGCTAGCCAGCTCCCAGGTGCCGCTGATGAAGAAGGACGGCACCCTGCCGGAGTGCTATCGCACTGAAACCCGCAGGCAAGGTGTCCAAGACACGCTCTTGGGTGGCTTAGCACTCAGGTCCAAAATGTTACCGGCTTGGGCAGTCGCTAGTCATACCAAGAACGGGTTGTACGTCCGCATGAAGGCCGCCCTTCATGCAAAATACAAGTGCGCGGACATGGCGTCCGTGTACACAGCACTGGCTTCGGCGAACGACGAGAAGCTGAAGCCGGTGAGCAACCCCCGCTTCCCGCCCATTACCCCGTTGCTCGGCACGGGCCCCGACGAGTACAGCGTGGGGGTGGAAGGCATTTTCCGAGGGATAACGCTGCGTTACCAAGGGAACGTGGTGACACTGGTGTGCCAGCGGGACGTCAACGAGGGGAGCAACGTCCCCTCGGGGAAATACCACGCGCAGTTCACCCTGCCGAGGCCCGCACTCCAGCCAGCTTCTCTGCACACCGTCCGGCAGGAAAGTCTTGCCCTCTGGCGGGTTACAATGGTGCTGGAGCCCGTGCGCGCGGAGGAGGGTAGTGATGGAATTCCCCTGCCCAATTTGCAGGAAGAATACCGGAGAATCCTCGGTGTCGACCTGGCTGTGGAGGAAAACGCAGAGAGTGAGGGAGCCGCGGGGAGTGAAGACGGACAGCCCGAGGCTCTCCTCATTCAGGGCAACGACATCATGGAGCTTTCTCAGTGATGTCGCCGCTAACTCTTTGTTCGACAATCTGCTCCTCGCCCTGTTCCTCGGAACCTTTATGCGGGAACTGTCGATGCGCCTTGTCCTCGTTCATTTTTTGTACTTCTTCAGCGGCGCCTTTTTCCCTGTGATTCGCGGTTGCTGAAGCTTCGCCTGTCTTTCATTGCATCAACATCTTTGCTTTTTCATGATCAGCTTGTTTCTGCTCTTTCCCTTCTTAAGTGCCATTCTCAAGTGACAATCGGGTATTCTCCCGAAAGGAATACTTCTGCGAGGATCGGCTGTGCATTGCAACCTCGCCTGCTGACTTTTCATCCGCAAATGCGTCGTCCCCTAGCACGTTGTCCTCAGTTCGTCTTCGATTAATAGGGTCACTCCATACAGCGAGATTCATGAGCTCAAGGAAATATCATCCGTGATACGCTACAATCTCACCACGAAAGGCACAGGGGGTAATGGGAAAGTCGTCGAAGCATGTTGCGGAGGTGGGAAAGACGCTGGTGGCCTCGCGGATAAACAGCGGCCTCAGCAAGAACAAGTGCGGGCAACTCAATGCCACGCACAAGCTACGTACAGGCAAGTCCATGCGCATTTCAAAGGGGCATGTGACGAAGATGGAGATGCCTCAGAAGAAGGCCGCGGAGAAGAGGCTGTCTCGCGGGCTTCTGGGGGCATTCCTGTTTCTTGAGCAAAAGGGTCGAGGTGGTGAGACACGCTCCGAGCTGCCGCTCATGGGCGTTCTGTACTCGGACGGCTACAGCCCCTACAACGGACTGCGGTCAAGAAACGCACGTGTGCGCCTGTCATTCGGTCTCATCAACGCCACCACTGGGAAATATCTCCCAGCCATTACCGTGGTCGATCGGAAGAAGGCGGCGTACAGGCTGTACGAGAGCTTCCAGCTCATCGAATCTGTCGACGGACTGCACAACACGAGGGTTGTGACATGCGGATACGAGGTGCGGGTGTACATCACCACCCTGACAGGAGATCACCTGGAGAGGTGGTGCACGATGGAAAGGTGTGGCGGAAATGGGCACCGGTGTTGTGTTTGCAACATTCCGACTTCAGAATGGTCGTTGAACACCCACCGCTTCCCGCATCTGAGCCTGGGGGAAATGCAGGTGGCCGGTTTTGGATCGATTTTGGGGGGTGTTGCGCCTGGGGCCAGGTGGGTTAGCCCTGCCCTCCACGATTGTAAGGGGATGGCTATGAAATTGATTAGTGTGCTGGACTCCGAAGCAAACACGGTACTGCAGGCGGTATGCAAACGACTCTGCGTTGACATCTCGCAAAACGCCAAAGGAGGTCATGTGCGAGACGTTGTAAGAAACATGTCATCGGAGAAAGGGTATGCAACGGTATCCAGGTGGCTTTTTATCTGCCTTGCTGAGCTGATCGACTTTCGGTACTCGGACATCCCCTGGGGTTTCTGGGGCAAAAAAGAAGCATCCTACCGCATCCCCTTCCTCCGAGCCAGGGTTGCAGGGCATGTCTTTCTGATGTTAATGGAAAAGACAAAGCCTGGGTCGACTCGCAATGCATACTGTCACAGTCTGGAGCATTGGTGGGACCCACTGGATGCGCTGCCTTTCGGCCTCTCGGATGAGCCCAGTGAGGCTGAAAACGGAAGGAGGAAGAGGACTGCCACTGTGACGAGTCCGCAAACGTACGAACTGGACCAAGCGATGATGGAGCAGCAGAAATGGTCCCTCCCCACTGAGCGTATTTCTGTGGAGTCTCAGAGCGGATTGCGGGAGTACCAGAGCATTTTTGTTTGTGACTGCGTGCAGGACAAGTCTGCCCGCAAGAAGCTCGCACTGCACACTCTCTGCTGCCAGCTTCACATCGTTGCGCGACATGCGTTTGTTTTTCGTGGTTCGGGATGTTCGGTCCGAGTCTGCACTTGCGGCAAGCAATTCCGCACTCAAGGGCTTAAGCTGTTTGTTGACACACCTTTTGGCCGTATGTCTCCTCAGAAATTGGAAAGTGAGGCGCGTGCGGAGTTGGAACAGACGGAGACTGAAGACGACGGTTCTGAAGATGAAGAAGAGGAAGAGGAGGAGGAAGAAGAAGAGGAGGAAGAGGAAGAGATGGAAGAGGTTAGCAGTTCTGACGACCAAGAGTGTCCCCTCTGCAAAAAGAAGCTGGGTACAGCAGCCCTTGCAGCCCACCTCGATGCGCGTCACCGAGCGCTGGTGAAATGCGTCTGCAAGATGAAGTGCCCAAAGTGTAGTGCCACCATCAGTGCCAACGGTCTATCTCAGCACATGCACCACAAGCATCCCGCCTTCTTTAACGAAACGTTCAGATGCAGGCTGTGCTTCGTACGCGTGCAGAACAAGACACAATGGCATGCACACATTGAACAGCACAAATGATACTGCTAGGATGCGGAGTTAACCCCCTCTGAGGATTCCGCGCCACTTTCCTTCTTCTGTGATTGGCGTTGGTGTCGTTGGCGGCTTCTCTCTTTCGGATTCAAACACATCCGCTTCGTTCTTGCTTGTGCTGCCCACCCCAACCCCTAGCTTTTGTGCCCAGGCGCCACCATTCGTGTCCAGGTGCCACGATGAATGTGTGGCAAAAAACCGAAGATCGTTTGTAGGAGGTTCCCGTTTCTGCAGAAAGGTGAAGCCTGTAGCAGGCCAAGACGCAAAACAGCGACAGGGAGCCCTGGCTTAGCAAGACTGTAACGGAGACATCGTATCGGAGCTTTAGGCGGTACTCAACCGCTCTCAAACCGAGAAGTACCCGCTTTTCCGCAAGGACACTCCCGCATTGCAGACGCAAGGACGTCTGCAGCCCCCGCTTGAACATCTGTCTTCGACTTTGGCCCAGTTGTCAGAGCAACTCGAGTGCAGGAAGTCGGATGGGCGGTATCTCATACGCTCGGGGGACAATTGGTGCTCTTCTCAATTGTAGCTGGACCACAACCAGAGTCTTCTCGCTGCGAGCTGCTGGGTGGGAGCAGGTCGTGCCAGACCGCAGACAAAGTCTTGGAACTTTTCTGGGCTGCTGTAATAAACAAAAGTGAAGCGGCAACTCCCCAGGTGCCCAGTTGTTGAGTTCACTACAGGTTGGCTTACAGAGAGGGAGTGGCACTCCCGCATTGCGGGAGTGCCACTCCCGCAATGCGGGAGTGACCCCCATCGCGCAAACGACCGCACAAACACTCCCCCATCCGGCGGGGGAGTCCGCCGTGTGCAGTTGCCTTGGAGGCTGGGTGGTCGAATTCTCTGAGGTGAAATGGTCAAAATTCCCTGGCAAAAGTGGGCCCACAAAAAATTTTCAAAGCGTGGTTTTTGGGGTATTTGGGCCAAAAAAAAAATTTTTTTTTTTCTGACCACCCACCGTGGTGACCACCTTAGAGAGTGACAGGTGGCATCCCCCCTCCACAGTGAAAATAGCCTGTATATAGGGGGGGGGGGGGGGGACTCCGCAATCTGGCCGCTTAGGGCCACCCCTGGGAAGGGGGTGTCTGGCTCATTCCTTGCCAGGACGTAACGGGACAGAATTAGAAATCTGATCACTCAACACGATTCATTATTGTATACCCACCGGTTCATCCCAGCCTTCTGAATACCAGCAGTACGCTGATGCCCAGCCAACTGGGCCACCTTGCAACCTGAGCTCTGGATCCAACTACGAGCTTTTTAACAGCAGCAGCATTAATATACGCTATTGGTGCTGGAATTACCGCGGGTGCTGGCACCAGACTTGTCCACCAATCGTGTTCATTGACAGGTTTAGATATCATCCATTGCTTCTAACGTACTAAGTACGTGTCGAGGCTATTTCTCTTCGCTGCCTCAGCAGTGCTGCTATTGGGCAATTTGCGTACCTGCTGCCATCTGGAGAGGTTGGCGCCCCAGTCTGTCTCGGAACTGACTGCTGTCCGGTGCCTATGCAACGGTAGAGAACCCCTGCCTAAAGAATTCAACTGCCTTCGGGTGAGCTAGTCTGACACTTGAACTTGTTGTCGGGAAACAAAGAAAAGGAAACTGCAATCGACATACCGCCGTCGTCTTAGCGTGACCATGAACGGTGACGGTGTGCAAGGACTGGAAGCGCCGAGGATGCCCATCTCTTCGTGCGAGAGGGCGGCGTCATACTTGGGATTGACCCACAGCGTCATTGTGAACCCCCTGGTCAGGCCGAGGACGCCGGCCAAGCCGAGGTACTGTTCAGCGTTGCGGTACGTGGCAGAGGCGGTCTGTCTAACCGTGTTTTCGAGGTGAGGGACGACGATCAGCTCCGAGATCACCCCGGCCAGCTCCTTCGGGTGCCGGTCGGTGAGAACCCGGCGGCTCGCCAGCGCCATGTCGCGCCGCGCGGACCCGGAGGCTTGCCGCTCTCGTTCGAAGATGCCCCTCTGGCAGCCGGCCAGAACGTGGTGCTTCAGGAAGTCGACAACAGGCTTCACCACCGGAGCCGTCAGCACAGGTTCCTGCGTCGATTGGATTCGTTGCAAACAATGCTGCATCCACACACACTTGCCACACGGACTACACGAGGTTATACTTACTTGTAGCATGACGACACAGTCATTCATGGAAAATGTTCCTTGGAGATCCTTGGACTGTTGGTGATAAGTACGATTGGGTACGCTTACTTGTGACAGGGCAAGCTAAGACTCGTTGAGGGATGTAAACTACTCGACCTACTAGCTTTCGTATTCAGAAAGCTAAGACTAAACAAATACGTGCAACAAACTCGCGGGTTTGCGGTAACAACACCACAAGAAAAGTTGAAACGGGTTTTTCCAGAGGCTTTTCGCAATATCATGCAGATGCCTTAAGCTTTATTACTGTGTGTGTATGGTTAAATCGGACATATGAGCCAATTCACCTAGCCCCTGATCGAGTGTAATCGAGCGTAATCGTTTGGATTAGAATGCAAAGAATCTGTGGCGATAATCTGCATCGCCGACTGCGCGGTTATCTCTTCGCACGTGAAGTGTCATGCTTTCGCCTCTTTAGCTCGTCTTGATCGTCGCGCTCAGGCGCGCGTTTGGTGCTTCGCTTCTTCTTCGATTGCTCGTCGAGGTTCATCGGTTGCGCGTCGATATATGCTTCTTCTCGGCGCCTGGGCGATGGTCGTGGCGCATCGACGCGTCCTTTGCGTCTTTTCGGTACCGGCTCCGCCGCGGAGTCTGATTGCCGCTTCTTCGCTGGCGTTGGCGCCGTCTTCCCGACCTTCGCTGCTGATGTCGGCGTTGATGTTGCGGGTTCTCGCTCGTCTTCCTCTGCTTCCGGCAGAACGAGCACCACGTTCTCACGTTTCGCCTGTCTCGGCGCTGGCGCGGGACCCTCCGGCTCCGCCTTCCTCTTCTCCGTTGTTGTTTCTTCACCTCTCGCCACGGCCGCCCGGTGGTGCCCTTTCCTGCAGCAGTGCCCGGGTCTCCTACTCCTCAGGTCGGCGTGTTTCTTACAGCCGTCGCACGTCGGCATGCCATGATCGAGGCATCGGTGGTGATGGTTGCGACAGCACTCCGCTGTCGTCTTACACGTGGCGCACTGCGTCATCCGGTGCTCGGCACACATTTTTACGGCTAGGCCATCACCCTCCCTGTGATGGGCCTGGCAGCACCACGCCACCGACTTGCCCCGGCGCTTGCACACGTCGCACTTCACCTTTTGGTGCCCGGGGCACACCCGCTCACCCCACTTTTCGTGTCGGGGAATCCCTTCCGGCACGAGCCACGGATCCCCTCCGACGACAGCCGACTTCTTGCCTTTCTTCTTCTCCGTAGCGTCATCGAAGGCCGCCCATCTCGCCGCACGCTCCGCCCTTTCTCTTCCGTACGTCGGGAAAAGGTCCATCCCCCACGCCTCGCCGGTGAACGCATGCCGGCTCGCCTTCAGCTGCGTCTCCAAGATTCCCATCGTCTCCTCGCCGCCGCGGAAAATTGGCCTCATCTCGTAGCCCGTGAGGCATGGGGGGGCCCCTACCGTTCTCAATGAACCTATCTTCTCCAGCTTTCTACCCGGCAGAAGCGGCCCCACCCCTTTCCGCTCAAGCGCTTCCCCGATCGTTTTCAGCATCCGCGCCAACATTCTCGCACGGATACACAGCGGCGTCCCACCTGTCGTCGCCACTAAACTGCCCGGTAGATCGAGCCCGGTGTACACTTCGAAGTCTACTGCGAGCTCTGCCGTCGAGACGTCACCCGCTACCGACCAGCACATCCCATCCAGCCAATACTGCAGCGCCCGGAACCACCTCTCTCCTGCGACCGCCGTGAAGGTCCCCGGTCCAGCGATCGCTTCGAAATTCAGCCGGCGCGGGGGGCAGTCGTCAGGGTGCAGTTGTCTCCAGGGGTGGCCGACTGCCCGGTCTCTTCCTTCTCTCTCCAGCCGTCGTCTCTCTTGCATGACTTCCGCCATGAATGTGTGCAGCACTTCGATGTTGATTCGACTTCCCTTCGGCAGAATCCCGTGTTCTTGCAGGCACGGAGGCCAAGTCGAGCGATCTGCGTCAACAATTTCGGCATACTGCTGTTGCATTCGGATTCGTTCATACGCCCGGCACTGCCACCAAATGTGGCCCAGAGTTTCTTCCGTCGCCTCGTCACAGCGTCTGCACAGCCCGTCACCTCCCCACAGCTTGGCAGCATGTGATTCCGTCATCACCGACCCTGCTACGACCTCGGCAACGTCCCGCGCGGCCGTCAGCGTTGTCGACGCCTTCAGCCCGTAGGCATTCGTCGCGGTGTAGTCGACACCCGCCCGTACCCCTCCGAAGTTTGTGCGCCTCTTCTCGAGCTCCCCTAGTCGCCAGCCGTGAATCGCCTTTCTCAGGGTGTGCCCTCGCTCCCCCTTACTCTGTCGCACCAGCCTCAGCACATTCCCTGCCTCGTCCTCGGCGTCGTCGAGATCTTCCGTCCATCGTATACCGAGCTTTTTTGCATGCTCGGCCGCAATACCGATCGGTCCCCATGCGCGGATTCTGCTGCCATACGCCCTTCGAACTGTTGCGACGCGGGCCCTCCATACCGGCCTCTTTCGGCACACTTCTGCAATCATACCGAGCGACCGATACGGCAGCACTGAGTAGGGGTCGAGCACGTGGGCCTTGTTTAGAATGCCCAACACGGCCTCCTGTGCCCGATGCAGCCTCACCGGGTCCCAGACGCCTCTGAGTAATGCGGTGAACTTCCCCAGCCCCCGCACCGTCGGAAGCGCGAACTCCGAGCCGTATGTCGCCGCCGGTAAAACTGCCATCGCCGCTAGTCCCGACCTCTGCGTCATCGAGATCGGCAGAGCTCCCAACCGTTCGGCCTCCTCTGCACGCTGGTCGTAGCGCAGGTCCGTTGTCCTGCGTGTTCGCTTCGTGCCGACTAGACACCCAACGATGGTGAGCTCCTCCTTCGTCGCGATAAGTGCGCCGCCTACCCTCAACTTCGCTTCATACGCCTTCGGCGTCCCAAAAGCAAACGTCTTCGGTATCCCGATCGACATGCCGGTGTTCGAACAAAATCTGTCGACTTCCACCAAGGCGTTCTGCAAGCAGGCTTCCTTGAGACGCGACAGGAGGGTGAGGTCGTCCGCGAAGGATTCGCTCGTCACCCCCCCCACGTCGTCCACTCTGCGCACCACGATGGACAGCAGCGCGTTGATGAGGATCACGCTCAGGGGGCAGCCCTGCAGTATCCCATTGGTGGTGAAGAAGACACCTCCCACTCCCATGTGCAGCTTGTACCGCCTTCGTAGTCGCGCGTAAATGTCGCGCAGCGGCCCGAGGATTCTCTCATGGAGGCCCAGCTCCCCCACCAGCTTCAACACGATGTCTCGCGGCACCTTGTCAAAACACTTGGCAAAGTCTAGGGCCACGCCGTATAGCTCCCTTCCCGTCAAGAGCGCTTCTTCGATTTGCGAGGCGATTTCGAATACCACGTCCACGGTTCCGTGTTTGGGCCTGAACCCGTGCTGGCTATTCGCTATCCATTTCTCCTGCCACTGGACGACGTCCCTGAGCCGCGTACTCGCCCACAAGCGATAGATCGCACTTGTGACGGTGATCGGCCGCAACGCCAGCGGGTCAAGAGTTTCGTCCTTCGGGATCAGCGTGACCGCGGCTTCCAACAACGCGTCTGGCCACGTCCCGGTCGCTTCTATCGCGTTGAACACCGCTGCCAGGGCGTTCAGTAGCGGCAATGGCAGCTTCTTCAGCTCCGCTGTGTTCCATCCGTCCACACCTGGGACACCGCCATCCCTCTTCTTTCCAAGAATGCTTCTCAGATCCTCGCCCGTCAAATCTCGGCATTCCATCGGACGATGTTCGATGTACTCCGCATACTCCGTCCGGAACGCTTCATAGCTTGGCTCCTGTTTGCACTCGTACATCCGGTTAACCGGCGCCCACTCCTTCTGCAACGCCGCATCGATCTGCCGCGCATTCGCCGTGTACTGCCCCTCCACCTTCAGCGCCACCAGGCCATCCGCCCTCTTCTTCCTGCACCACGGTAGCAACTGCCCTTTGTTCGCGCAGTGGAGGTTTTGCATCTTGTTCTCCAGCTGTGCAATCCTTCCTTTACGCGCTTGTGCCGTCAGTGAACGGCTTCTCGCTTCCAGCTTCTGCCTGACGGTCTGGGCGACGCTCAAGTCCGGTGGACGCCGCGGCAAATTGCGCACCTTCGGTAATTGTCCGGCCATAGAATCCAGACCAGACACCACGTTCTGCCACGTCTTCTCCAGCGACCTCGGCATGCACCCAGGTCCTTCCCCATTCAGAGCTTGCAACCCTCGGATATACGCGTCGAGGCCGTTCATCGCCTTCCGGACTCTGCTCGAGGCATATGTGTCTGCGCCCGTCCCGGTGTCCGTCGCAGATGCAATTCGCGCCCTTTTGGGCACCCTCGTCTCACCTCTTCCTCGATAGGCGGCAACGGGCCCGTCGAGCAGCCCCTGTTCCTCTGCCAGCTCGATCAGAAACTGCTCGCACGCCTTCGTCGCCGACAGCCAGAGTGCTTCCACGTTCCCTGGTGCCGCATCGCCGAAGCGATTCTTCACCAACAACTCTTCCGCCCTTGCCGCTGTCCGCCCCTCGTCCACCTTGCTTATATGCCGCAGTGACCTCGGCATTCGATACCTCTCACACGTGTCTGCGAACGCGGCGATGTCCAACTCCACCGTTACCATCTTGTGACTGGGTACCCGCTGCCCCTCCCCGTCCACGACGACGGTGGTCTCGCTCGCTACGAGTGCCTGCATCGCGACGTCGTTCAACAAGATGTGGTCGATGCGTGTGCCTCGCGTGCCTGTCTTCTCGTACGTCTTCGGGGCACCGCCAGCGGAGCAGATTTCCGCGGCGTCGTACCATCCCGACCGCAGCATGCTCGACATCGCCGCCGACGACGAGGGTTCTGCATTGAAATCCCCGGCCACAACCACTGGCACCCGCCCGAGACTTGATGCTTCCCGGTGTACCTCCGCAATGATCCTCTCCCTCTCCGACGCAGCCTTGTCCCCAGAATTCGCGTATAGAGTGAATATGTGCAAGAACTGGCTCCCTTTTCCAAGTACGTGCACCCATCTTCGGCTCAGTGATGGCTTCCCGACCACGAAGGCCGGCGTCGGTTTCTTCGCAAAAACTGCGACACCCGCTCCGCCGGCTTCCGCAACCCACGGTGATGCCTTACCCTGCCGGTCAAGCCGTTCCCGACACGGTTCCCCCCACAGCGACTTCCAGCTTTGGCTGACGCCGTCCTCGAATTCCCTCTGACCCCAATCGGTCAAGAGCGTCTCCTGTACCGCCAG